>JASEVX010000045.1:316392-569484 GCA_031761405.1 Serripes groenlandicus | reverse complement strand
AAGTTGATCCTACGAGAGGCACTAATATGATAATTTTTAAGATGAAATGTTCTGCATACTAACTGTTAATTGTTTTTTAAAAAGTTTTCAGTTAGTTATCGTCAATTGAAACTTATACACCTCTTGGGAGCCTCGCGTAATCTCCAGTCATGTGGCGTTTTCTCGGCCTTGATAATCTATTTATAGCAACTGAAGCTGGATGGGTATGGCCGATTAGCCTTTGGTACACATAGAACCTTTCTGATATTCCAAGTCAAATAATATGCGCATGTTCAATTTCTTAGTGTTTTCTCTCATATTGATCGCCGTTTAACTTTTTAGCTCACCTGTGCACGAAGTGCTCAGGGTGAGTTATTGTGATCGCCTATGTCCGGCGTCCGTTGTCCGTCGTCCGTCGTCCGTCGTCCGTCGTCCGTCAACATTTTCTCCTCTGTAACCGGTGGGTCAACTGGGATGAAACTTCACAGAAAGCATCCTCTCAATGTCCTCACCAGAATTCCTTAAAATTTTCGGGATCCATGCAGAATTCTGGTTTCCATGGCAACGAAATGAAAAAACTTCAAAATTCTTAAAAAATCTTCTCCTCCGAAACAGTCAGGCCGATTTTCAAATAATTTTGTAGAAATGTTCCTCGGGTGACCCTCTATCAGATTCCTTAAAGCCATGTTGATTGGTCGAAAAACATGGCCGCCAGGGGGGGCGGGGCTATTTTTCCTTATATGGCTATAGTGCAAACTTAAAAAATCTTCTTCTCCAAAAGTGTCAGGTCGATTTTCAAATGAATTTGTAGAAATGTTCCTTGGATGACCCTCTATCAGATTCCTTCAAGCCATGTTGATTGGTCAAAAACATGGCCGCCAGGGGGCGGGGCTATTTTGCCTTTTATGGTTATAGTGCAAACTTAAAAAATCTTCAACATCTTCTCCTCAGTAACCGGTGGGTCAATTGGGATGAAACTTCACAGAAAGCATCCTCTCAATGACCTCACCAGAATTCCTTCAAATTTTTGGGATCCATGCAGAATTCTGGTTTCCATGGCAACGAAACGAAAAAAACTTCAAAATTCTACTTCTCCCTAACTGGTTGGCAGATTTTGAACTTATTTTGTAGAAATGTTCCTTGGGGTGACTCTCTATCAGATTCCTTGAAGCCATGTTGATTGGTTGAAAAAACATGGCCGCCAGGGGGGGCGGGGCTTTTTTTGCCTTATATGGCTATAGTGAAAACTTAAAAAATCTTCTCCTCCAAAAGTGTCAGGCCGATTTTCAAATAATTTTGTAGAAATATTCCTTGGATGACCCGCTAGAAGATTCCTTTAAGCCATGTTGATTGGTCGAAAATCATGGCCGCCAGGGGGGGGGGGGGCGGGGCTTTTTTGCCTTATATAGCTATAGTGCAAACTTAAAAATCTTCTCCTCCAAAAGGGTCGGGCCGATTTTCAAATAATTTTGTAGAAATGTTCCTTGAATGACCCTCTATAAGATTCCTTCAAGCCATGTTGATTGGTCAAAAAACTATTTTGCCTTTTACTGCTATAGTGAAAACTTAAAAAATCTTCTCCTTCAAAAGTGTCAGGCCGATTTTCAAATAATTTTGTAGAAATGTTCCTAGGGTGACCTTTCTATCAGATTCCTTAAAGCCAAGTTGATTGATTGGAAACTATGCCCGCCAGATGGCGGGGCTTATATAGCTAAAGTGAAAAAAAAAAATCAGGTGAGCGATTCCAGGGCCATCATGGCCCTCTTGTTTAAAGATATTTCTTGTTTGTCTTCATCACAAACAATAAATCTACATACAGCAGTCGACACTTTGACAACAATTGAAAAAAACATATAGAAAAAACCACTATAAATAAGTGTTTAATTTTAGGATAGAGTTGAAAACATTGAGACAAATGGATAAATTGCTCATTATTATGTTTTCAAAACTCGTCTGCTGCAGAATCCGTATCAATGCAGAGTCATGTGTTAAGCAAGAAAGAAATCATCCCGCATAGATGATTCCCTGTCATTTTGTACACATTCGGGCTGGGCCAAAACTAGTTTTCCACTTACACTAATTTTTACTGTCAACAAGGTCAAAATACAATAAAAATAATATGAGCCGTCCCGCGAGAAAATCAACATTATGGACTCTGCGTAATGTTTCGACCCAGATTAGCCTGCGCAGTCCGCGCAGGCTAATCCGGGCCGACACATCCCGTCCCAGGGGCATAGAGGTATAGAGTAATGATTCCTGAAACAGAAAATCCACAGTAGGCGTGGAATGTCTTCCCAGGTCAGCCTGCGCGGCACGCTAAGGCTAATCCGGTCGATACTTTACGCAGAGTCCACAATGCTGGTTTTCTCTCAGTTCTAGTACATCCAATACATTTTTGGCCGCATTGCTCTATAGATTGGCGATGACCGTCCGTCTGTCCGTCCGTCTGTCTGTCCGTCAATATTTTGGTTAAAGTTTCAGGTTGAGGCAAAATCTCAGCACTGGAAAGGGTTACAAACTTGAAACGTTGCCTGAAGGTAACAAGTTCTATTGATTCCTATGGTTACTTTGACCTTGACCTTGGTTTGTTGATTTTCAAGGTCAAATTGCCGACAATCCGGCCTTACCGTCTTCAGCGGTTTCTTGTTTACGATGAATTTAAATTCATTGCCACACATTCAATGCATTGTGGTGAAGGGATACACTCATTTCTACGCAAACAAAGGTTTTGGTATACACTAATTTCTACGCAAACAAAAGTTTTGGTATACACTCATTTCTACGCAAACAAAGGTTTTGGTATACACTTATATCTACGCAAACAAAGGTTGTGGTATACACTCATTTCTACGCAAAGAAAGGTTGTGTTATACACTCATTTCTACGCAAACAAAGGTTTTGGTATACACTCATTTCTACTCAAACAAAGGTTTTGTTATACACTCATTTCTACGCAAACAAAGGTTTTGGTATACACTCATTTCTACTCAAACAAAGGTTTTGGTATACACTCATTTCTACGCGAACAAAGGTTTTGCTATACACTCATTTCTACTCAAACAAAGGTTTTGGTATACACTCATTTCTACGCAAACAAAGGTTTTGGTATACACTCATTTCTACTCAAACAAAGGTTTTGGTATACGCTCATTTCTACGCAAACAAAGGTTTTGGTATACACTCATTTCTACGCAAACAAAGGTTTTGGTATACACTCATTTCTACGCAAACAAAGGTTTTGGTATACACTCATTTCTACGCGAACAAAGGTTTTGGTATACACTAATTTCTACGCAAACAAAGGTTTTGGTATACACTCACTTCTACTCAAACAAAGGTTTTGTTATACACTCACTTCTGCAAACAAAGGTTTTGTTATACACTCATTTCTACGCAAACAAAGGTTTTGCTATACACTCATTTCTACGCAAACAACGGTTTTGGTATACACTCATTTCTACGCAAACAAAGGTTTTGGTATACACTCATTTCTACGCAAACAAAGGTTTTGGTATACACTCACTTCTGCAAACAAAGGTTTTGTTATACACTAATTTCTACGCAAACAAAGGTTTTGGTATACACTCATTTCTACGCAAACAAAGGTTTTGTTATACACTCATTTCTACTCAAACAAAGGTTTTGGTATACACTCATTTCTACGCAAACAAAGGTTTTGTTATACACTCATTTCTACGCAAACAAAGGTTTTGTTATACACTCATTTCTACTCAAACAAAGGTTTTGGTATACACTCATTTCTACGCAAACAAAGGTTTTGGTATACACTCATTTCTACTCAAACAAAGGTTTTGTTATACACTCATTTCTACTCAAACAAAGGTTTTGTTATACACTCATTTCTACTCAAACAAAGGTTTTGGTATACACTCATTTCTACTCAAACAAAGGTTTTGTTATACACTCATTTCTACGCAAACAACGGTTTTGGTATACACTCATTTCTACTCAAACAAAGGTTTTGTTATACACTCATTTCTACTCAAACAAAGGTTTTGTTATACACTCATTTCTACTCAAACAAAGGGTTTGGTATACACTCATTTCTACTCAAACAAAGGTTTTGTTATACACTCATTTCTACTCAAACAAATGTTTTGTTATACACTCATTTCTACTCAAACAAAGGTTTTGGTATACACTCATTTCTACGCAAACAAAGGTTTTGTTATACACTCATTTCTACGCAAACAAAGGTTTTGCTATACACTCATTTCTACGCAAACAAAGGTTTTGCTATACACTCATTTCTACTCAAACAAAGGTTTTGGTATACACTCATTTCTACTCAAACAAAGGTTTTGTTATGCACTCATTTCTACTCAAACAAAGGTTTTGGTATACACTCATTTCTACTCAAACAAAGGTTTTGGTATACACTCATTTCTACGCAAACAAAGGTTTTTGTTAGGGGACTATATATCAGCATGTCCGCGAACGTACAATGTGTATGGTGTAATCAGTTTAAACCTATAATGTAGGGGTACTCAAAAGAATATTAAGATTAGAACCCGCAAAATTCCCCTAATCCAGAACTGTGGGAATATGTTGAAAATCCTTAACCCTTTCCCACATGCAGACGCATTTTGCCGCAAAAGCAGCAGACGACTTTTGAAAACATTATGGCCAAAGGTGAAATTGCTCTTGATGGGCAATTTCTCCGTTGGCCACAATGTTTTCAACTTTATTTAACAATTAAGCTATCTTTAAAGGAACTGAACACCATAATGGTCCAAAATCGTTATATTTTATACTTATTCTAATTAATCCAAAATACGTCTATATATATGTAACGGAATGTTGTAGAAGGTCGTACAAGTCTTGTTTTTCATTATTTCATAGGAAATAAGCAGTTAAAAAAACGTCCGCTCCGTGTTTTTCCCGTTTAAAAATACCGTGGAATTTCCTCTTGCTCATTTGAATTTGTGGATTCAATTCGGCATTTTCTAACACTATCGACTCGTTACATTCATGTATGTGTGAGTGTAAGGAACGACAACTCTGCGAAGGAGATTGTCAATTCGGTTGTAGTGATCACGTGATAAATATACAGCGATATTTTTAGATTTACTGGGTTACTAACCCAGTAGATTTTACGATGCAAAATAACGAAAAATCTCCGCAATATTAATAGTATGCATATATTGTAGTACATCAGTCAGCAAATCTCAATGCCTTACATGCAAAAACATCAAGGTAATAGCAATTTTTAACAAATTTTTTTTCCGCTTTTTTCTCATATGGGATTCAGTCCCTTTAATGGATATTTTTTTCAGTTTATTAGCGGGAATGTTTTCAAAGTCGTCTGCTGCAGATTTGTTGTATGTGGAAAAGGGTTTTAACCTCTGCAGCAGACGGCTTTTTTGAAAACATAGTGACAAAAGAAGAAATTGCACAAAACGTGCAATTTCTCCTTTTGCCACAATGTTTTCCACTTTTTGTCATAGGTTATCCATTCAATTATGGAGATTTTCTATGTTTTGACAAAAAACGTTCAAAATGCAGAATTGTTGTATGTGGAAAAGGGTTTTAACCCTTTCCCTCTTATAGACGCTTTCTGACGCCTCTGCAGCAGACGGCTTTTTTGAAAACATAGTGACAAAAGAAGAAATTACACAAAACGTGCAATTTCTCCTTTTGCCACAATGTTTTCCACTTTTTGTCATAGGTTATCCATTCAATTATGGAGATTTTCTATGTTTTGACAAAATACGTTCAAAGTCGTCTGCTGCAGAATTGTCGTATGAGGGAAAGGGTTAAGTCCTAAACGAACAAAGGGTGTAAGTGGGGGTCCTGACCTTATCTACTTGCATGGAGGCCGACCAAGGGTTGATAGAACAAATACAAGACTAAGTATAGATTTGAGTCCTATCTACTCGTAACCTTTTTCCTCCATACGACAATTCTGCAGCAGACGACTTTGAACATATTTGGTCAAATAATGGAAAATCTCTATAATTGAATGGATAACCTATGACTAAAATTGGAAAACATTGTGGCAAAAGGAGAAATTGCTCGTTTTGAGCAATTTCTTCTTTTGTCACTATGTTTTCAAAAAGCCGTCTGCTGCAGAGGTGTCAGAAAGCGTCTATATGAGGGATAAGGGTTAACTCTTTCCCTACATACAACAAACCTGAAGCAGACGACTTTGTAAACAACATCTAGGTAAAAATATGGAAAATATTTATTAGTGAAAGTATACTTACTGACTAGAGTTGAAAACATTGTGGCAAATGGAGAAATTTCCAACCGATTAAGAGCAATTTCTTGTTTTGTCACAATATTTTCAAATGTCGTCTGCTTGGGATTTCTGTTAAAAAATGCGTCTGTCAGGTGGAAGGGGTTAAGCTGTTGACCTTTGTACTAAATCAACTTACCAAGACTCGAGTGTGGACTTTGTGTGTGCATCCACGTTTTCTCTCGTCAAAATATCAACCAAATCTGGACAATTTCTACAAACCCAAGTATAATTATTGTAGTAGATTGAACACATAATGTTTTACAATTGTCGTTTGTTGCAGATGCGTGAAACAGCGTCTGCAAATGAGATAGGGTTAATCTTCTATCGGTTTATTGTTTTAACCCTTTCCCAAATAAAGTAATTCTACACTTCTCTCGTCAAATATCAACCAATCTGGAAAAACATTCTACAAACCCTATTATACTTATTGTAGTAGGTTGAACACATAATGTTTTCAAAAGGCGTTTATTGCAGATGCGTGAAAAAGCGTCTGCAAATGAGACATGGTTAATCTTCTCTCTGTTTATTGTTTTAATCATTTACCACATAAAGTACTTCTACACTTCAAATATCAACCAATCTGGAAAAGAATTCTACAAACTCAAGTATAATTATTGTAGTAGGTTGAACACATAATGTTTTTCAATTGTCGTTTATTGCAGATGCGTGAAAAAGCGTCTGCAAATGAGACAGGGTTAATCTTCTCTCGGTTTATTGTTTTAACCCTCTCCCACATAAAACATTTCTACAGGGGACGACAATGTAAACAATTAGACAAAAGGATCGAAAGTCTCTATAAATGAACCAATCTGACTGAAGTACACGATCTGACCAAATGTAAGATCCTATGCATAGCGTTAATAGTAGTTGATTTTAATGAGATTGTAAATGAACGTGAAACTATTGACTAGGGTTATACATGTTGTGGCAAAGTGAAGAAAGAAAAATACCTGTGTTAACCCTTTCCCGCATAAAACAATTCTGCAACAGTCGACTCTAAAAAACAATAAGGCAACAAGGTGAAAAGTCTCTATAAATGAACGTAAAACTATTGACTAGGGTTAAACATTTTGTGGCAAATAGAGAAATTGGTCCTAGTGTTAAAATGTCTCCTTTCCCCAGAATGTTTTCAACAGTCGTATGCTACAGATACGGTAGACGACTTTGGAAACATCTAGACAATTAAAACTAAGACAACTTTTATACATTAAACATGATTTCAATTGATAAGAGTTAAAAAGCATTGTGGTAAAAGGAGAAATTGCTCATTTTGAGAAATTTCTTCTTTTATCACATTGTTTTTAATAGTCGTCAGAAAGCGTCTATATGCGGGAAAGGGATAACACTCGTCCAAATAAGAAGCGTAAATTACAAGAAATAGAAATATGGACAAAGGACTATATTTGTATATACAGTCAGCGCAGAACATTTCATGTAAACAATAGAAATAACTTCTTATATGAATTTTAATTCTTTTCATTTTGAGCACATCCTTTTAAAAGAGGACAGGAATCCGCTGTGGTCGAGTGGTTAGCGTCGGGGATTTGAAACCGGTATCCCAGGTTCGATCTCAAGTCGCGGCACTACGGTCATGGTGGAGTGCCCTTGGGCAAGGCACATTTTCTAGCCTAGTACTGGTTTGTTTACCCAGGGATCATGAATAAGTGAACTGTCGCCGTGATATAACTGAAATAATGTTGAAAGCGGGGTAAAACCCCAATAAAACAAAAACAAACAAAAGTGGTACAAGTTGACATTTCTGAACTGTAAAGGTTCTGATCCGCCTGTCAATCTGCCCCTTCGTTTCAGAATCTACACACGTTTACAAACGTTTCTAACAAGCTTATACTTGAAGATTATTAACTTATTATAAGTAATACAAGTTGGCCTTTCTGAACAATGTAGGTTCAGATCAGCCTGTCAATCTACCTCGTCTTACCAGATATACACAAGATGACAAAGAATTCCAACAAGCTTATACTTGAACATTATTAACGTATTATAAGTAATACAAGTTGACATTTCTGAACAATGTAGATTCAGATCAGCCTGCACATCAACTCCGTCGTATCGGAATCTACACTTGTTTACAAAAGCTTCTTCAGCTCAGTCAGTAGCGACGTGGGCTGTCAATCAAGGGGTCGTGAATTCGAATCACAGTTCGGCCAACATTCTTTCCGACGTTTGACAAAAGTCACTGTGACATGCGTCATTCGTCTTTCACCAATGGTATGTGGAAAAGCAGCCAGCTGCTTGGAAAGAATGTTGTGTGGTGTACCGGTGTGTACTGGTGTGGGAAAACCAGGTGAACTGGTCGCCGTGATATGACTAAAAAATGGTCGAAAACGGCGTTAAACCCCAATCAATCAATCAATCAATCAATCAATCAATAAATTCAATTTAATGTTCTATTTTCTATTTATAATGTTCTATTTTTTGACAAACTGTGTTCAAAGTCGTCTGCTGCAGAATTGTCGTCTGGGGGAACGGGTTAACATGGTAGTAATGGCTTCCCTCCTGGGCGCGCAGGGTTGCGGGGTTTACATGACGACTGGTGCATCGATATCAGGATAAAAAACACCGCTAGTAGGGGCCTACTGCCGCAGTGAACTAGACAAGGAGTAGTCAAACCTGTCTTTCCCCACCCATATCTCTCTCATGACTCAACCAAACCCTATGTTGTGGGTACTCAAAAGAATTGTCTCAATGAGACGATTCTTTTGAGTACCCACAACATAGGGTTTGAGTGTCAAATACTGATTTTGGAAGGAGTAGTCAAACCTGTCTTTCCCCACCCATATCTCTCTTATGACTCAACCAAACCCTATGTTGTGGGTACTCAAAAGAATTATCTCAATGAGTGTCAAATACTGATATTGAATGGGAAACCCTAATCAATCAACAACAAAAGCTGCTAACAAGCTTATACTTGAAGATTATTAACTTATTATAAGTAAAACAGGAACAGTGTATATCTTGATGTTTACAGGCTTATGTAGGTAATGTGTCAATTGTGCGAATGCAAATGCTGATCTGAATCTACACTGTTCACAAGTGCCACAACCCATGGACGGGTTCAACTAATGTTTGTCAGGGCACATGTGTCAAAGTCTGGGCTTGAAAGAAAACGGTTGAATAGTAAAGGTGTATTCACCTCACCGGCTTGTGAAGTTATATATTTAATTCGAATTACATTATAATACGGACTATTACAATATGAGACGTTCCACGAGAAAACCATTATAATGGACCCTGCGTAATGTATCGACCCAGATCAGCCGGGCCGATACATTCCGTCTCAGGGGGGATAGAGGTATAGAGTTATGATTCCTAAAACAGAAAATCCACAGTAGGCGAAAAGTGTCTGTCCGGTTTAGCCTGCGCGGCGTGCGTAAGCTTATCCGGATCGATACTTTACGCAGAGTCCACAATGTAAGTTTTCTCGTGGAACGGCCTCAATTATGACATAGTTTGAAGCATAACGTTTTAAAGCCAGTGTTTATGATTTTTTTTTTTTTTTTTTTTTTTTATTATTATAAATTTATTACCCACGTACATAGGTTGCAGTGAGTACGTGGCCATTCCCTTTCAACCTTACACTATTTTGTGTTAGTTATATATATTACATAATTTGAGTTAGTACTTTTAAAATTCCTTGCTGTGTTTTATGATTAATGTCACACACACTACACGTTGTCACCTCGTTTTAACCCCGCCGTGGGGATAAGACGTGAATTGGACATTTGTCTGTAGTTAGTGTTGTATCGTGGCGCAATGCCATTCGTGTTTAATGCAGTGATATCTTTTATTTGGAAATAATGAAGTGATATCTTTTATTTGGAAATAATGAAGTAATACATAGGTTGCAGTGAGTACGTGGCCATTCCCTTTCAACCTTACACTATTTTGTGTTAGTTATATATATTACATAATTTGAGTTAGTACTTTTAAAATTCCTTGCTGTGTTTTATGATTAATGTCACACACTACAGGTTGTCAGCTCGTTATAACCCTGCCGCGGAGATAAGACGTGTATTGGACATTTGTCTGTAGTTAGTGTTCTATCGTGGCGCAATGGCATTCGTGTTTAATGCAGTGATATCTTTTATTTGGAAATAATGAAGTGATATCTTTTATTTGGAAATAATGAAGTAATATCTTTTATTCGGATATACTGAAGTGATATCTTGTATTTGGAAATAATGAAGTGATATCTTTATTAGGAAATAATGAAGTGATATCTTTTATTCGGATATACTGAAGTGATATATTTTATTCGGATATACTGAAGTGATATCTTTTATTCGGAAATAATGAAATGATATCTTTTATTAGGAAATAATGAAGTGATATCTTTTATTCGGAAATAATGAAATGATATATTTTATTCGGAAATAATTAAATGAAATATTTTATTCGGAAATAATGAAGTGATATCTTTTATTCGGAAATAATGATTATTTTCTTGGGTAATATATATGATACTAAAAACTCAGTTTGTGGGCAAGATGGATAACTTTACGCACTAAATACTTAGTTTGTGGGCAAGATGGATAACTTTACGCACTAAATACTTAGTTTGTGGGCAAGATTGATAACTTAACGCACTAAATACTTAGTTTGTGGGCAAGATGGATAACTTTACGCCCTTTAGAAAACATCGTTGTGAATCTTCTTCGATTGAAATGGTTTAATTTATGTGTGCATTGCAATATTAAGTCTACAATATCTTATGAATGGAAGAAATAAAGAAATTGTAATGTTTCATAGAAAGTAGACAAAATGGAACTTTTAGATTTATACCTCAATTGAATATTAAAAAACTTTTTGGTATTTATTGGTATTGATTAAATATATAGATAGAATCGACTGGACGTGTTCCTGTATAAGTCGTGTACCTACAGTTTGGATTAGGGAATTGAAATGAGACTTTTAACCTGTGAAATAAAAGGAGCTAAAATGTGTCGTTGAAATAAGGGTTTAACTTTGGAATTTAAAGTACCGAAATTTGCCGTCTGCTAAAACTTAACCTGTGAAATAAAAGGAACTAAGATGTCTCGTTGAAATAAACGTTAAACTTTGAAATTTAAGGTACCGAAATTTGCCGTCTGCTAAAACAACCCTTTTCTACCTGCAGACGCATTTTGACGCAATAGCAGCAGACGACTTTTGAAAGCATTGTGGCCATAGATGAAATTGCCTCATGATGAGCAATTGTTCCTTTGGACACAATGTTTTCAACTTTATTTAACAATTAAGCTATCTTTTATGGAGATTTGTCCTGTTGTTGTCAATATGTTTTCAACGTCTTCTGCTACAGATTTGTTGTATGTGTGAAAGGGTTAACCTGTGAGATAAGTGGAACTAAAATGTGTCGTTGAACTAAGGGTTTAACCTTTGAATTTAAAGCACTAAAATGTGCCGTCTGCTTTAACTTAACCTGTGAAATAAAAGGAACTAAAATGTAACTTTTGAATTTAATTTTTGTCTAGCCTAGTACTGGTATGTTTACCCAGGAGTCATGAATAAGTGAACTGTCGCCGTGATATAACTGAAATAATGTTGAACGCGGCGTAAAACCCCAATAAATAAATAAATAAATTGAATTTAAAGCACTACAATTTGCCGTCTGCTTAAACTTAACCTGTGAAATAAAAGGAACTAAAATGTGTCGTTGAAATAAGGGTTTAACTTTTGAAATGTGTCGGCTGCTAAAACTTAAAGGATGCGGTGTAATAAGGATGTGGTGTAGTTGTAGGGTCCCAAACGTTATGCTCACTAAAAACCCAGATGTTGTTCTAGTTATTGAACCTCTGATGTCAACCCTTTCCCACATACATCAACTCTGCAGCAGACGACTAATAAAACATCAGGGCAATAATATATTTTCCTTTTTAGCTCGACCTTTGAAAAAAAACGAGAGCTATTGTCATGACCCTGGCGTCGTCGTCGACGGAGGCGTCGGCGTCGGCGTCCGGTTAAGGTTTTTTGTTTAGCTCATTTTTTTTTCTCCCTATCAGTTGAGCGTCTGTGCCGTACGCGCTGCTCTTGTTAAATTAAAGTATTATTATATAATTGAATTGAATTGAAAACATTGTGACTCATGAAGAAATTGATCACTAAAAGCTATTTCTTTTTTTGTAGAAATATTTTCAAATGTCCTTTGCAGTGAATAGAAATGTCCAAATGCGTCTCGTAGGTTAAAGGATAACAAAAAGTAATTTGTTTCAAAAGATAAAAACTTTCCAATTTGTAACATAGCTTGCAGACTCTGTGTTGTTTGGCAACATTCTGATCTTAGTCTAGTTCAGACTTAACCCTTTCCCTCATATAGACGCTTTATGACGCCTCTGCAGCAGACGGCTTTTTAAAAACATAGTGACAAAAGAAGAAATTACTCAAAACGAGCAATTTCTCCTTTGTTTTCAACTTTTAGTCATACGTTATCCATTCAATTATAGAGATTTTCCATTTTTTGACAAAATATGTTCAAAGTCGTCTGCTGCATAATTGTCGTATGAGGGAAAGGGTTAACAGATCCTCATCTGAAGGAGTTAAAGACATTCTTTTAAAAAAACAGTGTAGGGTTAAGTTGAATTTAGAGTGTGTTTCTCTTATCAGCTCTTTCTGGCTTGACCAATCTGTTTTTAAGTCGTTTACTGCAGTTTTGTAAAATGTCGTATCTGCTATAATTAATGCCATCGTAATATACGTGAACATATCTGCTATAATCTATGCCATCGTAATATACATGAACATATCTGCTATGACCAATGCCACCGTAATATACATGAACATATCTGCTATGATCAATGCCATTGTAATATACATGAACATATCTGCTATGATCAATGTCATCGTAATATACATGAACATATCTGCTAAAATCAATGCCACCAGTATATACATGAACTTATCTGCTATAATCTATGCCATCGTAATATACATGAACATATCTGCTATGATCAATGCCATTGTAATATACATGAACATATCTGCTATGATTAATGCCATCGTAATATACATGAACATATCTGCTTTAAGCAATGCCATTGTAATATACATGAACATATCTGCTATGATCAATGCCATCGTAATATACATGAACATATCTGCTATAATCAATGCCATTGTAATATACATGAACATATCTGCTATGATCAATGCCATCGTAATATACATGAACATATCTGCTATAATCAATGCCATTGTAATATACATGAGCATATGATATGTCGTATCTGCGAACATATCGATAACAGTGTGCTAAAACTAAATGAAATATGATTAGTGAAAAAAGTTGAAAAAGATGTGGTAAATGAAGAAAGTGGCCATCATTTGCTTTCAAATGTCGTCTGCTGCAGAATCGTCAAATATCGTCTGCTGCAGAATCGTCAAATATCGTCTGCTGCAAAATCGTCAAATATCGTCTGCTGCACAATCGTCAAATATCGTCTGCTGCAGAATCGTCAGATATCTAATGCTGCAGAATCGTCAAATATCGTCTGCTGCAGAATCGTCAAATATCTAATGCTGCAGATTCGTCAAATATCGTCTGCTGCAGAATCGTCAAATATCGTCTGCTGCAGGATCGTCAAATATCGTCTGCTGCAGAATCGTAAAATACCGTCTGCTGCAGAATCGTAAAATATATTATGCATTGGGAGATGGAGTGATCTATTTCCCCCCTGAAAAACAGAACCATCATGTATATTACGATGTCCTTTCATTTAAAAATGAAGACATTATTTCTGTTTAAAAAGGGATTGTGGGAAAAGACAAAAGACGCAATAATATACAGCTTGAAAATCAAGTGTGTTTTAAACTGTAATTTGACACTTTACAGACATTTTAGACCGTCATTATGTTAAAACGTTACACTATACAGGGTTGAGTGACATTGCAGCGAATAAAATGGGGGGGAAAAACCTGACATTAATTTTTATAAACATAATACCCAGACTCTTTAACCCTTTCCCTCATATAGACGCCTTTTGACGCCTCTGCAGCAGACGGCTTTTTGAAAACATAGTGACAAAAGAAGAAATTACTCAAAAACGAGCAATTTCTCCTTTTGTCACAATGTATTTCACCTTTAGTCATAGGTTATCCATTCAACTATGGAGATTTTCTATGTTTTGACAAAATATGTTCAAAGTCGTCTGCTGCAGAATTGTCGTATGAGGGAAAGGGTTAAAATTACTTTTGCGATTCCTAACTGCAAACTTTACCATGATATGCCGCGACCTTGGTAAAAGGGTTCTTGAAGCATTTTCCTTTTTGATTCATCCCTTTCCCTCATATAGACGCTTTCTGACGCCTCTGCAGCAGACGGCGTTTTGAAAACATAGTGACAAAAGAAGAAATTGCTCAAAAACGAGCAATTTCTCCTTTTGTCACAATGTATTTCACTTTTAGTCATAGGTTATCCATTCAATTATAGAGATTTTCTATTTGTTGACAAAATATGTCCAAAGTCGTCTGCTGCAGAATTGTCGTATGAGGGAAAGAGTCAAGAAGGGTATGGGATTAAAATGTTCCACCAGAAGTTGTCCGTATGGATCTTTTAACCAGTTCACATCCACAGTCGCCTTTTGACGCATCTGCAGCAGAACTTGCACATGCTTAAGAACCTTTTCCCACAATGTTCTCAACTTTATACAATAATTCTAAATAATAAACGATGCGTCAAGCGATAGAAGGTCCTTGTTGCATATCAGTTCTTTGTATTCGAAAGATATGGAATTGAGACAAGTAATTCTAAATTTCCATCAGGACTTGCGTCTATGACTCCCAAGCTATAGGCGCCGAGTCCCGGTAGCTCAGTCGATAGCGATGCGGGCTGTCAATCCAGGGGTTGTGAGTTCGAATCCCAGCTTTGGCCAACATTCTTTTCCGACGTTTGACAAAAAGTCATTGTGACCTGCGTCATTCGTCTTTCACCAATGGGCTGTTTCACAGTCTATGTGTAAAAAAGCAGCCAGTTGCTTGGAAAGTATGTTGTGTGGTGTACTGGTGTGGGAAAACCAGCAAAACGCATGAGTAGGTGAACTGGTCGCCGTGATATGACTGAACAATTGTTGAAAACGGCGTTAAAACCCAATCAATCAATCAATCAATCAACATTGACTATAGGCGTACAGTGCTCACTTAACCCTTTCCCTCATACAACAAATCAGCAGCAGACGACTTTGCAAACAAGTTGATAAAAATATGGAAAATCCCTATATAATAAGTGTATATTTACTGTAAAGGTTGAAAAACATTGACACAAAAGGTGAAATTGCTCGTTTTGAGCAATTTCTTCTTTTGTTGCAATGTTTTCAAAAAGACATCTGCTGCAGGGGTGTCAGAAAGCGTCTATATGAGGGAAAGGGTTAAAGGACAATCAGAAAGTGTTCTACATTCCAGTGTGAATTATCTGCTTTTCTTGAACAGACATTTGGCTGTATGAAGTCAAGAGATGTTTTTTATAAGTTTTAACCTTTCCCAAATACAACAAATCTGCAATAGATGACTTTAAAAACATTGAGACAAAAATATGAAAAAATATCTGTAAATGAAAGTATTATAATAACTGAATAGATTTATAAACATTGTTGCAAAAGGAGAAATTCAGTTCACGACATTAGCAATTTGTCTCCTTTTGTCACAATGTTTTCAAAAGACATCTGCTGCAGAGGCGTCAGAAATCGTCTATATGAGGGAAAGGGTTAAGCATCACGGCCCCTTTATCGTCAGAGGCGTCCGTCATGTATATATGTGTATTGCAAGCAAATGCTTAGTGAGGGAAAGGATTAAGCATCACGGCCCCCCCTTTTCGTCAGAGGCGTCCATCATGTATATATGTGTATTGCAAGCAAATGCTTAATGCGCACAATTTAACAGGACTGCAAAAAACGAAACCCGTAGGAATGTAAAACTCGCCCTAAACATGACGGGAAATGAAACGCGATAGTCAGATCTGTCGTTTTGTAAAACCGCTGTTGAGATTTGAGATTTGAGATTTTAAAAAGATTCGAGATATAGTCAGGGGCGTTATCGCTTTTCAGCGTGTATATCACTGATATAACATTTGTGACTGGATCACATTTTAGCGTGTATATCGCGAATGTAATATTGTGACTAAATCACATTTTAATGTGTATAGCACTGATGTAATATTGTGACTGAATCACATTTTAGCGTATATATCGCGAATGTAATATTGTGACTAAATCACATTTTAGCGTGTATATCGCGAATGTAATATTGTGACTAAATCACATTTTAATGTGTATAGCACTGATGTAATATTGTGACTAGATCACATTTAGCGTGGATATCGCGGATATAATATTGTGACTGGATCACATTTAGCGTGGTAATCACTGATGTAATATTGTGACTGGATCACATTTTAGCGTGTATATTGCGGATATAATATTGTGACTGGATCACATTTAGCGTGGTAATCACTGATATAATATTGTGACTAAATCACATTTTAGCGTGTATATCACGGATATAATATTGTGACTAAATCACATTTTAGTGTTTATCACGGATATAATATTGTTACCAGATCACATTTATCTCCAGTTTTGTCTTAGACTTTGATCCAGTACATCTGTTTTTGTGTGTATTTATTAAAAAAAACATTTATATTTATATCCTTTCCCTCATACCACAATTCTGCGGCAGACGACTTCGAACATATTTCGTCAAAGAATAGAAAATCTCCTTAACTGAATGGATAACCTATGACAGAAAGTGGAAAACATTGTGGCAAAAGGAGAAATTGTTCGTTTTGAGAAATTTCTTCTTTTGTCACTAATGTTTTTTTTTAAAAATCCGTCTGCTGCAGAGGCGCCAGAAAGCGTCTTTATGAGGGAAAGGGTTAATCGATTTGCAATAACGTTGAACATATCTAAACCTGATCGAACATTAAAAGCTAATACGTTGTAGATCAGACAAAGAATTAAATAACTAGATCTCATTGTTTTCATTAATGTCTTTATTTCCGTACAACCGAAGCAGTAGGTATTTGTTAACCCTTTCCCTCATATAGACGCTTTCTGACACCTCTGCAGCAGACGGCTTTTTGAAAACATAGCGACAAAAGAAGAAATTGCTCAAAAAGAGCAATTTCTCCTTTTGCCACAATGTTTTCAAAATTTAGTCGTAGGTTATCCACTCAATTATAGAGATTTTCTATTTTTTGACAAAATATGTTCAAAGTCGTCTGCTGCAGAATTGTCGTATTAGGGAAAGGGTTAAAAGTAGAAACATAGGTCATCGTCATCGATGAAGTTTCGCCGTAACATTAAATATGGACGATAGAACTTTAGAAATAATTATTATTTTGTAAAACAGGTTTTGAATGAGAAAATAACCATGCGCGTCATTGTAATGTCTATTGTCGTGTTGATTAGGCAATCAATGTGACCAAATAGTACATACTTGAAATTCAATTTATTGTAGGTTTTGTTATCGGTCTCACATACCTCAATGACGTTGTATCAAGTAAATACAAATATATATCATATGAGATAAAGGTTTTCAATGTGTAAAAGTATCGCATTCTATTTTTTGTTGTGTAAAACAGGTTTAGAATAATTAAGCATGCGCGTCATTGTAATATCTATTGTCGTGTTGATTAGGCAATCAATGTGACCAAATAGTACATACTTGAAATTCAATTCATTGTAGGATTTTTATCGGTCTCTACACACCTCAATGACGTTGTATCAAGTAAATACAAATAAATATCATATGAGATAAAGGTTTTTCAATGTGTCAAAATATCGCATTCTATTAATATCAGAATCTAGCCCTTTACCATTTATTTATTGGTGTATATACTTGGCGGTACTTATAATTTGGATGGATAATTGACTAGGGTCGGTCTCACACACCTCAATGACGTTGTATCAAGTAAATACAAATAAATATCATATGAGATAAAGGTTTTTCAATGTGTCAAAATATCGCATTCTATTAATATCAGAGTCAAAGCCCTTTACCATATATTGGTGTATATAAACTTGGCGTACTTATGATTTGGATGGATAATAACATTGGATAATTTACTATAACCAGGGTCGCTGTTGATAGTATAGTGACTATTGGTTTTTTAGTGTCATCATGAGTGGTGCGTAAGGTTGGATATAACCAAATAATGACCGCCGAGGAAGGAGTATCGGAAATTCACGATGAGGTAATTGATTTTAATAACCCTTTTCCCTCATACGACATTTCTGCAGCAGACGACTTTGAATTGTAATTTGGCAAAAAATAGAAAATCTCTATAATTGAATGGATAATTGCCGTGGCTTATATCACGCCAGCCGTAGTCACTAAGTACGTGACATGAGAAGGAAGGAGAGTTCTTAACCCTTTCCCTCATACGATAATTCTGCAGCAGACGACTTTGAATTGTAATTTGGCAAAAAATAGAAAATCTCTATAATTGAATGGATAATTGACGTGGCTTTATATATCACGCCAGCCGTAGTCACTAAGTACGTAACATGAGAAGGAAGGAGAGGTCTTAACTCTTTCCCTCATACGACAATTCTGCAGCAGACGACTTTGTACGTAATTTGGCAAAACAAAAGAAGAAAATCTCTTAAATTGAATGGATAACCAATGACTAAAAGTGGAAAACATTGTGGCAAATGGAGAAATTGCTCGTTTTGAGTAATTTCTTCTTTTGTCACTATGTTTTTCAAAAAAAGTCGTCTGCTACAGAGGCGTCAGAAGGCGTCTATATTTACCCTCGTCCTGCTGTTCACTTTATATGCGTACTATTTACTCCCTTTCCCACATATAAACAAATCTACAGCAGACGACTTTGAAAACATACCCAAACACAATTTAAAAAACTCCCTTTAAATGAAAGTACAATAATTGAATAGAGTTGAAAACATGGTGACAAGAGAAGAAATTGCTCGTTTTGAGCAATTTCTTCTATTGTCGCCATATTTTCAAAAAGCCGTCTGCTGCAGAGGCGTCTAAAAGCGTCTATGTGAGGGAAATGGATGTATATGCAGCAGACGACTTATTTTGAAAACGTCCGGAAAAAATAAATAGGGAAATTGTCTATTGTATAAATTAAAGTTAAATTATAGAACAGAGATGAAACCATTGTCACAAAAAGAAGAAATTGATCATTACGAATAATTTCTCTTTTTCCACAATTAATTGGTTTAAAGAATCGTCTGCTTCCCATGCATGGGAATAAGTACGATAGTGGGAAACGATAACTTTTGAAAGAGGTTATACATTATTACAGAGCTCTAAACAAGGCGAGTATTTCAAATTATAAAACCCTTATTTGACTCTCAAACCCTATGTTGTGGGTACTCAAAAGAATCGTCTCGGTGAGACGATTCTTTTGAGTACCCACAACCTAGGGTTTGGTCGAGTCATAAGGGAGATATGGGTGGGAAAAGACCAGTTTACTCCTCCTTATTCAGTCCTCTGCGTTAACTTATCATGGCATTGTTTTGCTTGACATAAATGTAAAAGGAATGGGGATTGACTTAGATTCGACTGGATATATTCATAAAGTGATCTTTGTATCTTATATATTTCCCCTTTTCGCTAAACCTGTTTTACAAGAGATACAAGTTATTTATTTCGCAATTTAGGCCGCCGGCCCATTGGCATTATACAACATAATTTATAAGTATATACAACAGGGAGTGATGAAATACATTATAACACTGACATTTGAAGCTGAAAAATAATTAAGATATTGAAAGTCTCACACTGCACGAAAATTGGGATTTAATTTAGAGCAAATTTCCTTAAATTCCGAAATTTCGGAATTTAAGGAAATTTACCTCTAAATTAAATCCCAATTTTCGTGCAGTGTCACTTCTTAGTTTGAATGCGCTCTGAATGAACTTTGCAGTATTGTATACTTCAGACTGGATAATAGTATTTAAAATTGCATAGCATATGTCAAGACTCTTGTTGTTTATCCAGGATACGTTGAAATAAATGTCTCTTAAATCGTCATATGTAGGACATTCGTAAAAGAAGTGTCAATGTAACTAAAACGGGCAGTGTTCATTCAGTATGCCATCAAATACTAACACATACATTGTACACAAATTAGCTCCGACGCCGATGATGCATATACTGTCTTCGGTCATTTACATATTAAATATGACATTGGCAGAGAAATGCATATACAACGAAAGGACAAATACACACTAGAGAAAAAAGATAAACAATAAAACATGTGAGGAGTGGAACAATGATTTCAAATACTAAGCAAATTAAATGTAGTATATTTTTTAAGACTTTAAAGAACATTTGAGTATGTTACGTTTTGATATTATTTTAACCTCTCATCCATTTTTGCATTGGAGTTCATATATCAGTAACTACTTTATGTAATTGCGTTTAAACTTTAAACGAACCGTAAATGTCGGAAATAGATCAATCTCTGTAAAGTTTGTTTTAATACATGACACTATAAAGCGTTAAATATGGACTCCTCACACGCAGTTCCTATTCAGATTACAGTCTATCTTTAGACCTCTTCTTCTCATATAGACGCTTTCTGACGCCTCTGCAGCAGACGGCTTTTTTGAAAACATAGTGACAAAAGAAGAAATTGCTCAAAACGAGCAATTTCTTCGTTTTTGTCACTATGTTTTCAACTCTATCCCACAATGTTTTCCACTTTTAGGTTATCCATTTAATTATAGAGATTTTCTATTTGTTGACACAATATGATCAAAGTCGTCTGCTGCAGAATTGTCGTGTGAAGGAAAGAGTTAAGACCTCTCCTTCCGTCTCATGTTACGTATTTAGTGACTACGGCTGGCGTGATATAAGCCACGTCACGTATAAACTGACCATCGGGGGGGGGGGGGGGGGGGGGGGGGTGGAGTTTTCGTTATTTTACTTATTAAGTAAGCCATATTTTGTCCGGCCTATTTATTACAAACCACTGGGTGGAATTCAATGAAATTTTACATGAAGCTGCTATTAAGTAAGCCATATTTTGTCCGGCCTATTTATTACAAACCACTGGGTGGAATTCAATGAACCAAGAGGAGATGTGCATATCCTAAAGGGGTTACAATTGCATGTTATTTTACAGAGTTATGGCCCTTTTTACTTATATGTGTAGATAAGTGCCGTAGTTCAGGTTCTAACATACTTTTTTGATCATCGAACCCCATGTCCTTGGTACCTGAAATATGTTCTCAATGAAGGCTTTAATAGAGCTTAAACGCCTCGGTGGTGAAGTGGTAATGGTAGAGCGTCCGCCGCATTTATTACGGCTGGTGTCAGGATGAATGGACCATTTGTACTGTCAAAATCACCCTGGAAACGCCGTGATATACCATTAAAATTGTTGAAAAGTGGCGTAAAACACCAAACAATCAATTTATTCAGTCTTGTTTGTTTGTTTTGTTTGTGGAATCCGCTGTGGTCGAGTGGTTGGCGTCGGGGATTTCGAAACCGGGTGTCCCGGGTTCGATCCCCCAGTCGCGGCACTACGGTGATGGTGGAGTGCCCTTGGGGGCAAGGCACATTTTCTAGCCTTAGTACTGGTTTGTTTACCAGGGATCATGAATAATTAAATTTAATTGCGCGCTAAATGACCTTAGCTGTCGATGCGCCATAAAGCAATATACATTCTTATTGTTTGCACATTGTGTTTTCATACCGCTTTCAACATATGATATCACGGCATTTCCTGGTTAAATTACCAGCATTTCCTGGTTAAATTACCAGCATTTCTGGTTAAATTACCAGCATTTTCTGGTTAAATTACCAGCATTTTCTGGTTAAATTACCAGCATTTCTGGTTAAATTACCAGCATTTTCTCTGGTTAAATTACCAGCATTTCCTGGTTAAATGGTTAAATTACCAGCATTTTCTGGGTAAATTACCAGCATTTTCTGGGTAAATTACCAGCATTTTCTGGGTAAATTACCAGCATTTTCTGGTTAAATTACCAGCATTTTCTGGTTAAATTACCAGCATTGCTGGTGATCTTATCCTGACACCAGCCCGACAGTCCTATCGTAATGATATCCCCGTAACCCTCACAGCCAAGGAGGGAAGCCATTACTACTATTGGTGTGTTTTTTAAAAAAGTATTTGGTAAGACCGCGCGGGATATTGAGCCATGGTCATCTGCTCTCTAGGCAGCCGCCCTAACCACTACACCGCTGAGGAGGCGAGTTATATTGGAGATGTTCGTGGACTAAGAACGACACAACGGTTGAGGGCTTGGCGTGAAACGGTTGTAACTATAAACCTATTTTGAAAACCCTGGTTTAGTTGGCAATTTTGACCCCTTTGTAAACAATGCAAATTTAAGTGCCATTGCTCAGAACGAGCAATGGCACCTAAATTTCCATTGTTTACCAAGAAAAATGATTTAATGCTTATAAAGACTTTATGGCGAGGTGATTAACCTTGGTAAAAAAAATATCAATTTTAGTTACAACCGTTTCACGCTAAGCCCTCGATATGTTGTTCTCTTCCTGGTCCAGGACTCTGCTGTTTACCATCAACATCTGCATTTACATTGTCGGTATTTATGACATTATCGTTCTCCATGCATGTACGACTAGAAGGTAAACAACATAGATCCTGATCAGACTACGTTGAAGAGAATAGTCCCGAATGTCGCCTGTGTTTTTCGTGTGGCATGTCTGTGAAATGGGATAGTTTTTCGATGGCTTTGGTTTTATGTTAAATATTTAAATAATGTATGTCATGATGTGCATATATTAGCCGTATATCGTGTGTGCATACCTTATACCGTGTCTGAAGAAACGGGGAAATTATTGCAACTCTATTTCAGTGTCGCATGCCCATTTAATGGGCTTGAACTCGTGGAAGACAGTGGTGCAACGGTAGACATATACAAACGTCTATAAATAAATGTAGAATAGGAGTTGAAAATAAATCGCTCTTTTTGTCGCAAATTTTGCCGAAAGTCGTCTGCTGTTCATGCGTAAAATTGCGTCTGCAAGTGGGAAAGGGTTAAATTACACTGATATGCGGGAGTAATGTTATGTCGTTTTTTCTACACGGCCGTCCCAATTATATGATACAAACCCCCGATCCTAATTTTGACTTTTTAACCTTTTAAAGTCTAGGGCAGAGATACGTTATCATAATTGGCCCCGTTTTACAAATGATGGTTCGTAGTAACCTCGTAATAATACACAAGAGATTAAAGTTCAAAGTTCCTGCAGTAAAAAACCTTTGTGTGACTGCTTTCCACTGAATGTCTCACGATTTTTTTGTTTACTACTAACTTGGTATATTTTACACAACTAATCAATAAAAAAAACCACGACATTATACAAGGAAGTATTCTGGATTAATGAACTATAATTGTTACCGGTCTTCTTATAATATTCCATATAAGGAGGAGTGAACTGGTCTTTTCCCATCCATATCTCCCTTATGACTCCACTAAAACCTATGGTGTGGGTACTCAAAAGAATCGTCTCACCGAGACGATTCTTTTGAGTACCCACAACATAGGGTTTGAGGGTCATATAAGGATTTGGGGATCTAGAGCTCTGATATGATACCTGAACATATAGATCTACATGTATGTCATAAAAACTATGTTTGTCCATCTATTATCATATCTTTATCACACGATATTTAGTAGGCTATTGTATCACCAGTGGTTGAGCCCCGGTAGCTCAGTCGGTAGCGACGCGGGCTGTCAATCCAGGGGTTGTGAGTTTGAAATCCCGGCTCGGCCAACTTTCTTTCCGACGTTTCCGACAAAATTCACTGCGACATGCGTCATTCGTCTTCCACCAATGGGCTAAGTCTATGTGGAAAAGCAGCCAGTTGCTTGGGGGAAGAGTGTTGTGTGGAGTACTGGTGTGAGAAAACCAGGAAACGCATGAGTAGGTGAACTGGCCGCCGTGATATGACTGAGAAATTGTTAAAAACGGCGTTAAACCCCAATCAATCAATCAATCAAGTATCACCAGTGATCCATAATAATAATAATATTAATATGTTCACATATATGAGCCGTTCCACGAGAAAACCAATATTATGGTCTCTGCGTAATGTATCGAACCATTTCAGCGTGCGCAGTCCGCGCAGGCTAATCTGGGCCGACACATTCCGCCTCAGGGGGGGATAGAGGTATAGAGTAATGATTCCTGAAACAGAAAATCAAATTGTCAGTCAGGGTTAGCCTGCACGGCATGCTTACGCTGATCCGGGTCGATACTTTACGCGGAGTCCACTATCTTGGTTTTCTCGAGGCTCGTTTCATATGTGCCTATATTATATTTCCTATCAACGTCATTTATGTTGCCGCTGAAGGTAGAATCATACCTTTCAAGTAACGTCATTTTCGACGTCAAAACAGACGTTTTCGTGACTAAAATAATGTTGTTAAAGAAATTGCTATTACTTTCTCGAAAACGACGTTATGTCAAGGGTATGCTTCTATCTTTAAGTTTTGATGTATCTGCTGATGAAGGCGTGATACCGAAACGGTTCGTAAAATATAAACAGCAGGTGTTTGTGTGATTATATATTTCAATTTTCACATTAAAAGCAAATATCTACAATGTTTGAAGATAATATGTAAATCTGGCACACTCAGAAACTGTTAGTGACTCAGTCTGCATAATTTCGGACAACTTACGGAAATAACATTGCTGATTTATGGTCTAAATATATTCCAAAAGGAAATCAATTTAATTTTCCCCACTATCTGAGTAGCACAATACCAAGCCGCATATCGCTACTGCATTATTGTTTTCCTTTTGGTATATATGTTAACCATCTCCCTATTGTGTATCTGTTAGCCATCTCCCAAATGCGGATTCATATCGACAGCTCACAAGGAGCAATTTATCCTTTTGCCACAATAGTTTGGTTGATCTTTTTTCAATAATTAAAAAAAATAACCCTTATAGAGATTTTTTAAAACTTTACCTAGATGTTTACAAAATCGTCTGTTGCTTATCTTTTGTATGCGGAAAAGAGTTAAGACAGAAAGTGTCTGTACACGGGTTGATGTTTTACGTTGATGATTGATTGATTGATTGGGGTTTAATGCCGTTTTTAACAATTTCTCAGTCATATCACGGCGGCCAGTTCACCTACTCATATGTCTCCTGGTTTTCGCACACCAGTACTCCACACAACAATCTTCCCAAGCAACTGGCTGCTTTTCCACATAGACTTAGCCCATTGGTGGAAGACGAATGACGCATGTCGCAGTGACTTTTGTCAAACGTCGGAAAGAAAGTTGGGCCGAGCCGGGATTCGAACGCACAGCCCGCGTCGTTACCGACTGAGCTACCGGGACTCGACTCTTTACGTTGATGAACAGAATTGATCGCTAAAACATTTTTTGGCCATAGTTTCTTACAATTGGTTTGATATGAGTGTAGCTGAATTCCAAAGAAATATAACTACACATTGTTTAATGTTGTATGAAATTACATCGCTATTATATCGGGCATGACGACGACTAGGGAGAACAGGATAACCCTTTCCCATATACAGACGCCTTTTGACGCCTCTGCATCAGACGACTTTTGAAAACACTATCATTGCAAAGGGAGAAATTGCTCGTTATGCTTAATTCAAAAGTTAAACGTAAGATTTTATTTAACCCTTTCCCTCATATAGACGCTTTCTGACGCCTCTGCAGCAGACAGCTTTTTGAAAACACAGTGACAAAGGTAAAAATTGCAGTGCAATTTCTCCTTTTGCCACAATGTTTTCCACTTTTAGTGATAGGTTATCCATTCAATTATAGAGATTTTCCTCTTTTTGACAAAATATGTTCAAAGTCGTCTGCTGCAGAATTGTCGTATCGGGAAAAGGGGTATTAAAGACATTTTCCAAATATTTATCGAGACGTTTTCAATCTCGTCTGCTGTTGATTTGTTTTATGTGAGAAAGGGTTTGATATTATATAAATATCCTATAGGTATATTGAGCTGTCACTGTTTGTATAAAAGTTCAAGTTTTAATTGTACCCGACTCCTGGGTGATTGAATGTATACAGAACAGAACAGAACAGAACACAACTTTTATTTGGACTTAAAGAAGATGTTTCTCGTCCATACATGATTACCAGTTATTTTCAGGTCATAATAATAAAACACATCTATATTACATTAAATCATACACAACTATATAAATATATAAACATGTACATATATACATACACATAGACATACATGTATACAAACCCACACATACACATATATACAAACACATAGACATACATGTATACAAACCCACACATACACATATATACATACACATAGACATACATGTATACACACCCACACATACACATATATACATACACATAGACATACATGTATACAAACCCACACATACACATATATACAAACACATAGACATACATGTATACAAACCCACACATACACATATATACAAACACATAGACATACATGTATACAAACCCACACATACACATATATACAAACACATAGACATACATGTATACAAACCCACACATACACATATATACAAACACATAGACATACATGTATACAAACCCACACATACACATATATACAAACACATAGACATACATGTATACAAACCCACACATACACATATATACAAACACATAGACATACATGTATACAAACACACACACACACACATATATACAAACAAGTACTAATACTGATAATTATATTAGTATTGCTCATTATACAGCATACATTTATTTACAGAATGTGTAAGTGCAAGAGAGAATAATTAAACATTTCATGTATATAAGTAGTTTCTTCTTATCACAAGATCGCATTTAATATAACTGATCAGGTGATTGACTGTATACATGTAACGGAAAACCCTTTCCCACATACAGACGCTTTCCAAGGCATCTGCAACAGCAGACGACGATTGAAAACATTGTGGCAAAAGGAGAAATTGCTTTAATAAATTTCTCCTTTTGTCACAATATTTTCTTATTAATGTGTTCAGTGTCCAATGAAGAATTCGATCACAAGGAGGGAATTTTTATCGGAAAATTGATCTTATGAACAAATAGAGGCATTTAACCTACTTTGTATATTAAAAAATGTCCCTGTATCTGGCCAACGTGATATGATTAAAAATTGTTAAAAAAAACCCGGCGTAAAACCCCAATCAATCAATCAATCAAAGAATCAATACTCAATTCGTTTATTATTATTAGACTTGGACATCAAGTGTTCCTCGTCATTTCATAGTTGCATGCGTTATACAAACAAAAGTATAGAAAAAAAAAAAAAAAAAAAAAAAAAAATTAACACAAAGAAAAGAGGAACAAAAAAAAAATATGTATATAGACTCTGCTGCAGAATTGTCGTATGATGGAAAGGGTTAACGCTTTCCCTCATATAGACGCTTTCTGACGCCTCTGCAGCAGACGGCTTTTTGAAAACATAGTGACAAAAGAAGAAATTGCACAAAACGTGCAATTTCTACTTCTGCCACAATGTTTTCCACTTTTAGTCAGCCCGGCCGGGTAGCTCAATTGGTAGCGTATCTGACTCGTGATCTGGAGGTCACGGGTTCGATACCCGGTTGCGGCGACATTCTTTCGGGCGATGTTTTCCATTGCCTCTCACCTCTGATCTATGTGAGAAAGTAGTCAGTGGCTTCGAAAGAATGTTGTGTAAGTACTGGTGTGGGAAAGCCAGGAAAACATGGGTAGGTGCACTGACCGCCGTGATATGACCAAAGCTGTTGAAAGCGGCGTTAAACTCCAAACAAACAAACAAACAAATCCACTTTTAGTCATAGGTTATCCATTAATTATGGAGATTTTCTATGTTTTAACAAAATATATTCAAAGTCGTCTGCTGCAGAATTGTTGTATGAGGGAAAGGGTTAACCCTTTTGACTGATGTTACCGATTATGTTACCGATTATGTTACCGATTATGTGAAGCCTGTCTTAACATTAACACTTCCCCTCAAACAGACGCTTTCTGAAACCTGTTCATCAGACGATATTTGAAAACATTGTGACAAAAGGAGAAAACTGCTTCATAATGAGCATTTTCTCCATTTGCCACAATGATTTGTTTTTAACTATATACGATTACAATACTTTCATTTATAGAGATATTTCATATTTTTGTCCAGAGACGTTTTTTAAAGTCGTCTGCTGCAGATTTTGTTATATATGGGAAAGCGTTATATAGCTTGGCCAGATGACAGAAATGCTCAACTCAACATTTATATATACCCATTCCTTCAGTACTGTATAGGAAGAGCGTCGGCCTCTCCTATCAAAGGTCCCTGGTTCGAGTCCCGTGATGAGCGGGTCCTGACTTTGGGATTTGTCCACACAGTAACGGCGCGAGTACTGGTTAAGTCTGCAGGATGCAGACATCGAGCGTGATTAGTATAAGCCACAGGCTTGTTTCGCAATCGATGTAAAATAATTAAGTTTAAACTAAACCTAATTCCTTTACATTGGTTATAGACTCCTCTAAATACAAGGACATTTTTTCGTTTTTTTTGTCACTATGTTTTCAAAGTCGTCTGCTGCAGATTTGTTGTATTTGGAAAGGGTTTAACGTTAGAATTCCTCAATTAGCCCGTCAGTGTGGCGAACGTTTTTATGGGTTGAGTGCATTAAGGAAGACATGTGTTGTCAGGAATAACGATTGAATTACTTCTAAACAACTTCGACCATCTGCTTTGATTGATAGGTTTAAAAGATTTAAATTCTTTTCTATGTTTGTTTCTGTTACAAGACGGGTCTACATGTTTCTGGCATGTACACATCAACGCATCTGGTCGTTGCCATCATTACTACAAACACTATAAATCTCTTGCTTAATACTGAAAGATATCTGTTGATTGACATGCCATTTAAATAAAGAATAGCTCTTGCCAAATACAGTTGCTCGAACCACAAATTTGGCATCGAGACTGGTCGTCATAATAATATTGATCGTGAACTAAGGATATGCATTTATTGTTTTCAAAAACTAAAGAAAAACATTGTTGAATGTGAATTTCATGTGTTATTTCACTGACAAAAGTTTGATCAATTAAGAACTGTATTTTTGTTTGATTGGTATGTAGGCGACACCAACATTGATGATTGTTATACATTGCTTCAAAACGACAATCCTGATGTAATTAAAAACCTTTCATATTTCATATATATGTTAATTAAAACATGATAAGGACATCATTCTCAGTTATATACTATTTGCTAAGTAGAATGCTTTGTACTATGGTCCGGTGGCCTAATTACTTTAAATAAAATATTTGTCATTGTTATTGTCAATGTCATTGTTTGAAAACGACGACATATCTCAAACAAAGTCTATTCTTTCAGTTTTGCATTTACCATGACTCTAGTCTATCTAAAAATCGTATTATTTGACCTAACATTAGCCATATCCTAAAATACCTTTTAGAAGTATATTATATAATGGCTATCCGAGTTTTTGTATCATGTTTCTGTATTATTATTATTATGTAAATACTGTTCTCACTTCACATGATATGTTCTTATGCTGTATCATGTGTATGGGTCGGTGGCCTTAACTATCACATTAAATAAAACTTGAAACTTTCAAAAATATTACAACCGTCTCCTAGGTGTTGTGGTTTTCAGAGCGTTCGCGTTGGACGAGGGAGACCAGGGTACGATCCCCGGTCCTGCCATACAAGACAATTCAAAATGATAGTAATTGCTCCCTCCATGGTCACCAAGGTTTGCTTTATGTACCGGTGTCAGGATACGTGCTACTGGTGGTAATAGTAATGTATACGTAATACTGGTGGTAATAGTAATTTATACGTAATACTGGTGGTAATGGTAATTGACCTTTGACACGCCGTGATAAAACTGAAATAGACGTACCGAGGGCTTGGCGTGAAACGGTTGTAACTAAAAATTTGTATTTTTCTTTACCAAGGTTAATCACCTCGCCATACAGTCTCTATAAGCGTTAAATATGTTTTCCTTTGTAAACAATGGAAATTTAGGTACCATTGCTCGCTCTGAGCAATGGCACCTAAATTTGCATTGTTTACAAAAGGGGTCAAAATTGCCCCCTAAACCGGGGTTTTCAAAAAATGTTTTTAGTTACAATCGTTTCACGCCATTCCCTCGATACTGTTAAAAGTGGCGCAACATACCATTTCAACCAACGTTGTTTCAGATAGTCCACAGGAATCTGCTGTGGTCGAGTGGTTAGCGTCGGGTATTTCGAAAACGGGTGTTCCGGGTTCGACCCCTCAGTCGCGGCACTACGGTCATGGTGGAGAGCCCTTGGGCAAGGCACATTTTCTAGCCCAGTACTGGTTTGTTTACACAGGGATCGTGAATATGTGAACTGTCGCCGTGATAATAACTGAAATAATGTTGAAAGCGGCGTAAAACCCCAATAAATAAATTAATCACCCACAGCATCATCACAGCATCTCTCAGAGAAACTGACGGTCTTTCCACATGATACTTCTAGGTCTAGTTGTGAAAGACGAATGATGTTTCTCGCAACTTAGTCGTCGGAACCAAGTTCGGCCGAACTAAAAATCGAACCCTTCGCTCGATGAACTAGTAGCTCTTGTCGTTAATGACGTAGCTACTTAAACATTAACCGAGAAAGAAGCCATAGTGCACCAAAAGCAAATGGCAGAATCTGTCGGAATGGCTTCCATCTCCTTTAATATTTAACCATAAATCAATTTTTAAACAAATTTGTTGTCTGCTTTTACTGCCTGGAAACAATCCGTTACCATGACAACACGATTGAAAGAGACGCATTCACGGTATAAGGCCATTAACTACTATCATAGTTGTTCTAACAGAAAACTGAGAAGACGTGTTTAACCCTTTCCCTCATATAGACGCTTTCTGACGCCTCTGCATCAGGAGACTTTTTTTAAAAACATAGTGACGAAAGAAGAAATTGCTCAAAACGATGTATCATTTTTCCACAACGTTTTCAACTTTATTTGATGATTATACTATCACTTATAAAGATTTTTTTCAATTTTTGCTTTCAAAGACGCCTGCTTCACATTTGTTGTACGTGGGTAAGAGTTTAATGATGTCAAACAGAAGAGGTCTTTACCCTTTTTTCTCATATAGACGCTTTCTGACGCCTCTGCATCAGGAGACCTTTTTAAAAACATAGTGACAAAAGAAGAAATTACTCAAAACGAGCAAATTTCTCATTTTGCCACGATGTTTTCCACTTTTAAGTCATAGGTTATCCATTCAATTAAAGAGATTTACCATTTTTTTTACAAAATATGTTCAAAGTCGTCTGCTACAGAATTGTCGTATGTGGGAAAGGATTAAAACCTTCCGCACTTACAATAAATCTTCAGCAGCCGAGTTCGACTGACCTGACCCTTCGACGTTTGCTAAATTAGTTCATGTTGTTTCAGCTCTGTATTTTGATATATTTTATTGCATTAAGGTTACAATATAACATGTAAATCGACCAGTTTCAGTCCTCAATTGTCACACTTTCTAAGCGTTTCTCATGTAGAGCACCATATATCATTGAACAAGAGTTACCTCCTAGCTTTAAAACAATCCAAAGAAAATGTGGCGGTCATGCATTATGCAAGAAAGAACTCAACAGGCGAAAATGGTTACCGTCATTTTGGACCAAATCGAGCCCGGACAAAACCTAGCATTCTCTAATTTCACTTTCAAACAAAGTCAAAATACTAAAAGTGATCAAATCAATAATTTCCAGTGCATCCTATACACATTCACAATGCATTTAAACTCAATGTCATATATTCAATACATTCTGGTGATGGTATACACTCATTTTATACACAAACAAAGTTTTTTTAGGGACTATAGTGGTGTAGATCAGCCTGGCCCGCGGAGGTATTTAACGTAATTTGACCTTAAAACTACAAGTTTTAAAGCAAGTTAACAAACAAATTCATATCATTCTGTAGAACCATACATATTTAACTCAGAATTATTCTCATATTAATATACAAACGCACAGTATAAAAATAAAGTAAAACATATTTAAAGACAAATGTTATTTGCATAATAAATGTATTTTGCTAAACTATTTATAACGACTTCTGAAGATAATTATACCCCCTTCAAAGAAGAGGGGGTATATAGAAGTCACTGTGTCACTGTGTCGGGCTGTCTGTCTGTCTGTCGGTCGGTCGGTCGGAAGCCATATTTTGTCCGGCCTATTTCTTACAAACCACTGGGTGAAATTCAATAACATTTTACATGAAGATTCTATCCCCACGATTTATATCTTATTATTAAAGCAAACCCTATGTTGTGGGTACTCAAAAGAATCGTCTCACTGAGACGATTCTTTTGAGTACCCACAACATAGGGTTAGAGGGTTGAATACTGATTTTAGAACATGCAAAGCGGCGCCCCTTATCTAGATCTTTGCCGTGTTCAAAGTGATCACGAGTCCGTTGTTCTGGATGTTAACCCTTTCCCTCATACGGCAATTCTGCAGTAGACGACTTTGAACTTATTTTGTCAAAACGTAGAAAATCTCCATACTTGAATGGATAACCTAAGACAAAAAGTGGAAAACATTGTGGCAAAAGGAGAAATTGCACGTTCTGTGCAATTTCTTCTTTTGTCATTATGTTTTCAAAAAGCCGTCAATGTACAGAGGCGTCAGAAAGCTTCTATATGAGGGAAAGGGTTAAGCGCGTCTTCTTCAAGTGTGTTTCTTTTTCTACGTATTATTGCGTCATTTATCTTCACTGTTTTGTTTTTAAACGGCACTTGAATCCAAGTCCAATGCTCTATTCTTTCTCGAGTATTTCACGTAGGATGCACTTACTCCTTTTCCTCCATAGATGTTTATTTACATAAAACCACTTCCAAATTGAAAACAACAATCAATTTAAACTTTTTTTTTTTTGGCACCTGCATTTTGACACATATGCAGAATGCGATGGTTGAAAACGTTGTGGGAAATGGCGCAATTTCTTCTGTTGTCACAAAATCAATACTATTGCAATATGCTTAATAATTTTGACGAATATTGAAATTGATGTGCGACAATGCGTTTTTCTTTTCACTTATTCTACATTTATTTATACATACCCATATTATATTATATAATTGTGTGTATGCAGTCTGCATGTCTGATGCAGTTTTGTTGTATGTGAAAAAGGACTAAGACCCCTTCAAAAATGAAGAAAAAAAAACCCCATCAACAAACAAAACAAATTTCCGCAATTAAAACGCAGATTTGTTTTTATACAAGAGTGAAAGTACAAGTGTGAGACAATAGGTTTAATGTTTCAAATTGAGAGTTTGTTTGCCACGAACTCTTTCTTCTGACCTCGCAATGTGAAAGCACGCCGTGCGCTGAGATACATCGAAAAACGGCTGTATCAGCTATTATGATAAAGCCCATCCTCGGTACCCAGGCTATTCATACCCTAATGTATACTAGCCTGGCTACCGAGGACGGAGTCATGGTGGAGTGCCCTTGGGCAAGGCACATGTTCTAGCCTAGTACTGGTTCGTTTACCCAGGGATCGTGAATAAGTGAACTGTCGCCGTGATATAACTGAAATAATGTTGAAAGCGGCGTAAAAACCCAATAAAACAAAACCGAGGATGAATAAAGCAATGAAAACAATATATGAGCCGTCCCGCGAGAAAACCAACAGTGTGGACTCAGAGCGTATCGTTCCAGATCAGCCTAAGCATGCCGCGCAGGCTTACACAGATAAACACTTATCGCCTCCTGTGGATTTTTCTGTTTCAGGAATCATTACTCTATACATCCCCCCCCCCCCCCCCCCCTAAGACGGAATGTGTCGGCCCGGATTAGTCTGGGCGGATTGCGCAGGCTGATCTGGGTCGATACATTACGCAGAGGCCATAATGTTGGTTTTGATGGCTCATATAATGATATATATATATATATATGAAAACCGAAACGTCTCCTTGGTGTAATGGTAAGAGTGTCCACCCTAGGAGCGGGAGATCAGGGTTAGATCCCGGTCGAGCCATACGAAATACTTTAACAAATGGTAGAAGTTGCTTCTTTCCTTGGCGCTCATCATGTCATTGCGGAGATATCATTGCAGAGATATTATCGCGGAGATATCATTGCAGAGATATTATCGCGGAGATATCATTGCAGAGATATTATCGCGGAGATATCATTGCAGAGATATTATCGCGGAGATATCATTGCAGAGATATTATCGCGGAGATATCATTGCGGAGATATCATTGCGGAGATATCATTGCGGCGATATCATTGCGGACTGATATCATTGCAGAGATATTATCGCGGAGATATCATTGCGGAGATATCATTGCGGAGATATCATTGCGGCGATATCATTGCGGACTGATATCATTGCAGAGATATTATCGCGGAGATATCATTGCGGAGATATCATTGCGGAGATATCATTGCGGGGATATCATTGCGGACTGATATCATTGCGGAGATATCATTGCGGAGATATCATTGCGGAGATATCATTGCGGAGATATCATTGCGGACTGATATCATTGCGGAGATATCATTGCGGACTGATATCATTGCGGAGATATCATTGCGGACTGATATCATTGCGGAGATATCATTGCGGACTGATATCATTGCGGAGATATCATTGCGGACTGATATCATTGCGGAGATATCATTGCGGAGATATCATTGCGGACTGATACGTTGGTGTCAGATTACAGATAGAAGCAGTACGGGTAGTTTAATCATGAAATATGTTGAAAGCGACTTAAACTCCATTAACACATCAACATGGAGACCATTCAGAGAAAAGTTGGTCATTTTGTATGCGAATATTTGAGTATGTGACGTGATGGCTTTCACTCCTTGGTGCGTCTATGAACTATGTGTGCATGTGAGAAAGGGGGCAAGCAATTCTGCAAGCAATTCTGCAAGCAATTCTGACGTTTGTATTAATTAACCTAGTGATTTTTCTATTTACAGACACCACGTATGCCAAGCTGTGTTAATCAATTCAATTCAATTCAATATATTGTATTATGTGATCAATGACATTATGTAGAGAAATGAATAATTGAGTCAACCATTATTATATAGATATTAATTTCCCTGATGATATCATTTACATGTATCAATATACGAAGTTATATGAGCCGTCCCGCGAGAAAACCAACAATATGGCCCAGATCAGCCTGCGCAGTCCTGTGTTCATGCTAAAATTGCTCTATTATAGAAATATGATGTATAAATTTCGTTAAAACTTTGATATTAGATCGGTTATCAAAGCTGGACCATCACATCATTAGGTGTAATAATCTAGCATTGCTACCGTTCTCTATGTTTCATTGCAACGAATACATATTTAGATAAACTATTTATAATTTTCGTAGAAATTGAAGACATTAATGCAGTAAATTTAAGTGTACTTGGCCAATGACAATAATATTATTTTAAATATTTCTTGCATATTTCATAATATTTTGGGGAACACTAATAAGAAATGATATTCTGATTCAATGACGTTCATGTTGCTCAGTGTGTGCGTATTCTCTCGGATATAGGAATGTTCAAATATCTACCTGATTCAATTTCCAGAGTGTGACATGATAAACGTAACTTTGTCAGAGATATTCGGTATTTGTTTACATGACAGATATAATTCAATATTCAAATCATGTTTAAACATACAATAGGATGCAAGCTTTCTTGAATTATTAATGTTTGCATACCATTTTTTTTTTTTGTATATATGTCAAGGATACGTTGCTTAATGGTTCGGAAGTCAATAGTTTGTGCATGTTGGTCTATCCAGAGATTTGTCATACCGATTTCATCTAGGATATTTTTAACGTTATGTGCCCAATTAAGTTTAAAGTAATATTACACATAACACTCGGCTATTCACGGAAATAAACATGCTTAAGGATGTACTCAACTGAAAAGTGGATTTTTTATAATATTTAACTTTAGTTGTAACATTGTTTTTTTGAAAGTTGGACGTGTGGATAATAAAAAAAAAAACACAAAAATGGTATGTTGGCTTTATTTCATGCTAGATTCATTTATGAAAGCCTTATGATGTGCATTTTTATAACCCCTTCTTTAAGAAGATGGGGTATATAGCAGTCACTGTGTCGGACTGTCGGGCTGTCGGTCGGTGGGTCGGAAGCCATATTTTGTCCGGCCTATTTCTTACAAACTACTGGGTGGAATTCAATAAAACTTTACATTAAGCTTCTATACCAAGAGGAGATGTGCATATCCTAAAGGTCTTACAATTGCATGTTTTTTACAGAGTTATGGCCCTTTTACTTATTAAGTTATGGTGTAGGTCAAGGTGCTGTTTTAGGGGCTATTTATCATCTTCAGTGATAGTTCTAATTTATGCTATTTCAGCACATGCAAAAAACACGTTTTCATGCAAATTACCAATATTTGAAAGATGCTATGCTAATTGTTTGTCTTCTTTTGGTTCAAATCTCATTTTGAAATTATTTTATCCATATCTTTGGAGGTCTATGTGATATGTTGTAATTAAACCTCTAAAACAACCGCTAGTTTGCCCTAATGAGAACTCATATCTATCAGGTGTAAGACTAGTTCCAAACTTTGAAATAAGGAAATAACATATGTATAGTATTTAACTATTTCTGAAACTTCTTCAGATTATTGCAATAAGTGTCATTGAGAATTTCTTTCAGTTTTTCTGGTCTGAATGTCTAAAATATGTTAAAATATGAATATATATTTATTTAGTATTCCAATATTTTATACTTATTTTCAAAAGCATATGATACTATATACACTAGATTAAAATGTATATACATGGATGTTCTTTTTACCCAGCTATATTATATTATATCAAACATGGCGTCTGGACAACGCTTGGAAGGCTCACGAAAAAAAAATCAGCTCTTTATCTCAAACAAATTGAATCCACTATGTTTTAAATTTTGAAGCATTATAAAAAGGCATAATGACTAAACCTGTTTTAATTGACAACAAAATCAGAAGAGTTAATAAAAATGATACAATTTTTTTTTTTAAATATCCACTTCTCAGTTCAGTTCATTTTTAGCTCGACTTTTGAAAAAACGAGAGCTATTGTCATGACCCTGGCATCGTCCGCGGCGTGGTCGTCCGGTTAAGGTTTTTTGTTGGCGGCGGCGTGGTCGTCCGGTTAAGGTTTTATGTTCAGCTCAGCTTTTTGTTTTTTTCTGTTTTCTCCCGTCTGTGCCGTACGCGGTGCTCTTGTTATTCTTCATTGCAAATACATTGACGTTATTCCTGTTTAAACTTACTTCAAAGTATTGTTATAAATACGCAACGTTTCGGCTGGAAACCATACGCATCATTGATACTTTTTTTAACCGTATTTCATTACCGGACACCGATTCAATTGCCATATTTGGGTATAATCAAGAACGACGTTCAAGCTTTTTTTATTTTTGTTATTGAGAACACGTCCGTTATATTAGAAATAATTATCCCGGTTTAACCCTTTCCCTCATACGACAATTCTGCAGCAGACGACTTTGAACATATTTTGTCAAATAATAGAATATTGTTATAATTGAGAGGAAAAAATTGTAGCAAAAGGAGAAATTGCTCGATTTAAGCAATTTCTTCTTTTGTCACTATGTTTTTAAAAAGCGGTCTGCTGCAGAGGCGTCAGAAAGCGTCTATATGTAGGGAAAGGATTACATTAAACCATATTGTATTTGTTTTACAGAAGCACCTTGCCAAGCTACGGCGGGGCGAACCGGCGGAGGCCGAAGAGCTGCAGCCCCTGGCGTTGTCGTCCGACTCGGACGCCATGGAGGACGACCAACCCAATTCGCCCGACAGTAATGTACGACATACGTACGCGAATGGCTACTCCAACGGTGATATGTATAAGGAAAAGATCCCAGAGACGACGACGGATGACCCGGAAATTCGCTGTGGATATTGGTCATGTCGCCCGAAAGCGCTGCAAGTCTGCAACAATCCCAAAGCATTGTTGTGTTTTCTGTGCTGCTTCTCTATGGCACAAGGTAAATTGATTAACCCTTTCCCTCATACCACAATTCTGCAGCAGACGACTTTAAACTTATTTTGTCAAAACATAGAAAATCTCCATAGTTGAATGGATAACCTATGACTAAAAGTGGAAAACATTGTGTCAAAAGGAGAAATTGCACGTTTTGTGCAATTTCTTCTTTTGTCACTGTTTTCAAAAAGCCGTCTGCTGCAGAGGCGTCAGAAAGCGTTTATATAAGGTAAATTGATTAAACAAAAAATATAATGGGTCACGTTACGGCCCTGCCTATTGCATAGTTGGGTTAACGTTGTTTTTTACAGTTTCTAGAATTATACTGTAATATGTAGTAATTAAAATGAATCATTATTAATTTTTTAAAGATTACCCGTTCATTTAAAAATCTCAATATTGTAAATAGGCAAACACATCGCCAGAAACTTTGAGCTTTGATGAATCGGGTCGTAAACCAAACTATAAAAATAGCGTAGCCTAGGAAGTTGGGGGAAAGTTATTAAATACCCATTAAATGTGTCTACAGTTTTGTAATAACGGTAGAAGACATATGTATTTTGTATCTTGCTGTTTCTTAAATCATTTTATACAATTTATTTATTCATAAAGTTTTTTTTTTTTTTAAACATATAACATATACGTCACCCTATGGTACAAAATTAAAACCTATCCCATGGTGATGCCGCGCTTCCACGCGGTGTCAAAAATGTCATTGATACAGATGTCAGAAGAGCCTTTGCTTCTACTGCAGATGCGTGTGATAAAAGAGGCTTAAGGAGGTTTACTGAAATTTAATTACGTATCCTTTTGAGCATTAGCACGTCACAAAATCAATACCAAGAATGCCTTCGAACAGTAGCTCACCCTTACCCCCCGACGAATTCCTGCGACTAGTGTCGTCGAGTCTCGGTAGAACAGTCGGTGGCGACGCGGGCTGTCATTCCAATGGTTTTTGAGTTCAATACCTTGCTCAGCAAACTTTCTTCCCGTCGATGGCGCAGGCTATTCTTGGTCTACATTATTTTTTTTAATTCAGTTTAACCCTTTCCCTCATACGACAATTCTGCAGCAGACGACTTTGAACATATTTTAACCTAAAATAGTAAATCTATATAATTGAATGGATAACCTATGATTTAAAAGTGGAAAACATTGTGGCAAAAGAAGAAATTGCTCATTCTGAGCAATTTCTTCTTTTGTCACTATTTTTAGCTCTACTGGCCAAAGGCCAGAAGGGCTTATGTCGTGGCGATTTGTCCGTAGTCCGTGCGTCCGTAAACAATTTCTTGTTAACATGATACAGTCTTCACTTTTGATTGTATCTCAACCAAACTTATACAGTAGTTAGATATCCATGAGAGCTCGGTTCCTTTCGAAAACCAGCCAGATCCGCCCATGCATGACTGGATTATGGCCCTTGAAATGGTCAAAATTGCTATAAAAGAGCTTGTTAACACGATACAGTCTTCACGTTTGATTGTATCTGAACCAAACTTATATAGTAGTTAGATATCCATGAGAGCTCGGTTCCTTTCGAAAACCAGCCAGATCTGCCCATGCATGACTGGATTATGGCCCTTGAAATGGTCAAAATTGCTATAAAAGAGCTTGTTAACATGATACAGTCTTCACGTTTGATTGTATCTGAACCAAACTTATATAGTAGTTAGATATCCATGAGAGCTCGGTTCCTTTTGAAAACCAGCCAGATCCGCCCATGCATGACTGGATTATGGCCCTTGAAATGGTAAAAATTGCTATAAAAGAGCTTGTTAACACGATACAGTCTTCACCTTTGATTGTATCTGAACCAAACTTATATAGTAGTTAGATATCCATGTGAGCTCGGTTCCTTTCGAAAACCAGCCAGATCCGCCCATGCATGACTGGATTATGGCCCTTGAAATGGTCAAAATTGCTATAAAAGAGCTTGTTAACATGATACAGTCTTCACTTTTGATTGTATCTCAACCAAACTTATACAGTAGTAAGATATCCATGAGAGCTCGGTTCCTTTCGTAAACCAGCCAGATCCGCCCATGCAAGACTGGATTATGGCCATTGAAATTGTCCAAATTGCTATAATTGAGCATGTGAACACAATAGAGGCTCCATTTACTATCTGATCTTCACCAAACTTAGATAGAAGTTAAATATTGATGAGAGCTTGGTTCCTTTTGAAAACCAGCTAGATCCGCCCATGCAAGACTGGATTATGGCCCATGAAATTGTAAAAATTGCTATAATACAGCTTGTGAACACAAAAGAGCCTCCATTTACTATCCGATCTTCACCATACATACATGCTCTGGATTGAAAATGACCAAAGAACCATACCAGTAGAGCATAGGCCCTCATGGGCCTCTTGTTTCAAAAAGCCGTCTACTGCAGAGGCGTCAGAAAGCGTCTATATGAGGGAAAGGGTTAAACCTTTTCCGACATACGGCAAATAAGCAGCAGACTATTTTGTAAACATCTTTTTAAATTATTGAGACTATGAATCCAAGTATCAATATTTACGACACCGTTGAAAACATTGTTGCAAAAGGAGAAATTGCTTGTTAGGAGGAAGAAAGTCTCCTAATCAAAAGTCATCTGCTGTAGATGCGTCGAACGGGCAAGCGGCAAGAGATATGCATTACGTGATGCAAAAACGTGTTGTACAGCGGGACAAGGGGTTAAGTACTTCCGTTAACTTGACTGAGAGTTTCTACGTGGTTGTTTATTTTGTTATCCCTTTCTCACATTCAACAATTTTGTATTTTTCGGCTTTGAAGCATCTGGGTAAATATATAGAAAACTTGCTCATCATGAGCTATTTTTCGTGTCACGCTGCATAGCATGGTAGGCACTTAGGGATTACTTTTTTTTGTCCGGCGTATGTCTGTCTGTCTGTCTATCCGTCCGTCTGTCTGCCTGTCTGTCTGTCTATCTGTCCGTCACACTTTTTCGACACACTTTCAATGAGCAAGTGCAGGTGACACACGTGCTCCGCGGAGCACTCAATTCTAGTTACCTCTACTGGCTGAAAAAATAGTCGAGCTTATGTCATGGCGAATTGTCCGTTGTGCGTCAGTGCGTGCGTGTGTCAAAGTTTGGCTGCAAACGACTTATCCTCCGTATTCACTGGGCCAATTGGGATGAAACTCCATTGCAACGGAAAGAGAACTATTTAAAAAAATCTTCTCCTTCCAAATTGGTTTTCCCGATTTTCAAATTATTTTGTAGAAATGTAAAGATTTTTCTTTGGTGACATGACCTTCTATCAGATTATTTCAAGTCATGTTGAATGGTAATGAAAACATGGCCTCAATCGGACGGATTTTGCCTTGTATGGATATAATGAAACTTTAAAGACAATCTCTTACGAAAATATGTCAGACAATTTTAAGACAATTGTGTAGGAATGTTCCGTATGTGGCTCTCTATCAGAGCCAATGCTGATTTGTAAAAATTCATGGCCGCTATGGTGCGGGGTTTAAAAAAGCTTGGCAATCGTTAACATTATATAAAATGACTGCCTGCTTTGAAACCGCCTCTATCGGTGATGTAAAGGTTAAAGCGTTCGACTCGATAACGGGAAACAAACCAGGGCACCATTCCAAGAAGGGTCATACCAACATGGCTGCTCTCCTTGATGGCGCGCAGGGTACCGGTGTATCATTAGATTGGTGCGCTGACGCCAAGACGAGCTTGCAGCCAATACTGGTAATGAACCCAGGACGCGCCGTGATAATGACTGAACCACTGTTGAAAAACGGTCTAAAACACACCATAACACTGTATCATTCAAACGAAATTATAAGAAATACCTTCTGGAAAAGGTTTCATACTAACACTATCTTGATTACTTGCCGTTATTATGTTAAGAATTGTGTTTAAAGCAGTTGGAGTGTCTGTCTTCACATGATTGAAAATTAATTCTATTTGTATTTCATGCCATAATTTTTCATTGAAATTTGCATGTTGTTAAATGTAATGTTTGAGTGTGTTATATTATTGAAGGCCATATGAACATAAGATATGTATAGCCATTGTTAAATTGTCTGTATGTGTCTTAGATGTTACCTTAAAAAAATAAAGATATTATTATAATTATTATTATTATTATTATACAAACAAAGCTTTGCAAATACATTATTGTCAAAGTTGAACTATCTAAACAATTTGGAATTATGCTTTATAAACAGAATCGACAATATCTTTTCCAAGTTTTCCAGGTGTAAAGGCATCAAAATTCGTCCGTATCTGGAAAAGGATTTTAAAATTCGTTACATACAGATTATACAGTACACAAGTATTGATTATTACATACATACAATGGTCGAATAATATGGAATTAATGTACACATCAAAATATAGATATGATGATCAATTACATTATGTAGGGAAATGAATAATTGAGTCAGCCATTATTATATAGATATTAATTTTCTTGTTGATTTCATTTACATGTATCAATATACGAAGTTATACTAGCCGTCCCGCGAGAAAACCAACATTATGACCTCTGCGTAATGTATCGACCAAGATCAGCCTGCGCAGTCCGCACAGACTGATCCGGGCCGACACACTCCGTCTCAGGGGGATAGAGGTATAGAGTAATGATTCATGAAACAGAAAATCCGCAGGATGCAAAAAAAAAGTGTTTATCCGGGTAAGCCTGCGCGGCATGCTTTTGATCTGGGTCGATACTTTACGCTGAGTCCATAATTATGGTTTTCTCGCGGGTTGGCTTATTATACGTACACGTAGACTTGTCATGTTTCATAACAGTGTAAGCATGTTCCGTCTCATCGAATATTGCAGGTTTCGTTGTGAACGGCATTAACAACGTCAGCACGACGTCAGTAGAGAGGCGGTTCCAGTTACCCAGCAGTCGCGTGGGAATGATCTCCAGTTCATACGACTTCTCTGCCGCCATTTTGGGTATCTTTATAAGTTTCCTGGGCTCCGGGCGACAGAAAGCAAGATGGCTGACTATGGCGTGCATCGCTATGGCCGTTGGGTCGTTCGTAATGGCTCTACCCCATTTAACAACGGGGAAATACGAATGGGGGCAAGACGTGCCTTTGACCTGTGACAGGGACGTAGGAGAAGGTACGTGTAGTTAATCCCAGTCCTTTCTCGGCGATAGCTGGTTAACCTCATGTTTGACCTAAATGTTAAACAAATGATCTAGAATAAGATTGTAGACCAATCAAATGTTGTATTTAATGAATAATGTCGAAGAAATAAAGGAAATGAAACGTTTTGATTGGTTCATAGTTAAGCTGGCGGTCCTACGAGAGGCACTAATAAGGTGAAGTTTTAAAATGAAATGTTCTGCATACTAACGTTTAATTATTTTCATTAAGAAATAAATTTCAGTGAAAATAATTAGTGAAAACGTATGAAATATAATATTTAAGTGCAAAATATGAATTATGTTTGAAACATGATAGGTTTTCAGTTATGTATCGTCAATTGAAACTTATACACCTCTTGGAAGCCTCGCGTAATCTCAAGTCATGTGGCGTATTCTCGGCTTTGATAATCTATTTATAGAAACTGAAGCTGGATGGAGATGGCCGATTAGCCTTTGATAAACCAGGGACGTAGATATCTACGTCCCTGGGTAAACACCTAGATTAGTACGTGTTCTTTGTTTTAGTGTTTTCTCATATTGATCGCCGTTTATCTTTTTTAAAGATATTTCTTGTTCCCACTTACAACAAACCTGCAGAAGACGACTTTTAAAACTTCTTTAATATGGAACAAATGTATAAATGAAGATACATGTTTATAATAAAATGCGGATTTTCCAGCCCTTTCCCACTTACAATAGCAGATTTGTTTCAGTATGTTGGAAATGGTTAACCGTTGTTTTTGTGGAAATGTACATTACTTTGCTAACACATGATTTCACTCTTTACTATACAGCGAGCAGTGAGTGTTTGTTTACATGTACACACCTAGCTTACACATGATTTCACTCTTCACTATACAGCGAGCAGTGAGTGTGTGTTTACATGTACACACCTAGCTAACACATGATTTCACTCTCCACTATACAGCAAGCAGTGAATGTTTGTTTACATGTACACACCTAGCTAACACACGATTTCACTCCTCACTATACAGCGAGCAGTGAGTGTTTGTTTACATGTACACACCTAGCTAACACATGATTTCACTCTTCAATTTACAAATACGAACAGTGAGTGTTTGTTTACATGTACACACCTAGCTAACACATGATTTCACTCTTCACTATACAGCGAGCAGTGAGTGTTTGTTTACATGTACACACCTAGCTAACACATGATTTCACTCTTCAATTTACAGATGCGAACAGTGAGTGTAACTCCGAGTCGAACCTACAGTATTATCTTTATGTTTTAATATTGGGCCAACTGCTCCATGGGATCGGTGGTACCACCCTGTACACAGTGGGGGTCGGGCTCATAGACGATAGCGTACCCGCCACGAGTTCACCAATGTATATAGGTAAGTTAATTGATTGATTGGGGTTTAACGCCGTTTTTAACAATTTCTCTATCATATCACAAAGGCCTGTTCACCTTCACATGTATTTCCTGGTTTTCCCACACCAGTACTCCACACAACAATCTTCCCAAGCAACTGGCCTGCTTTTCCACATAGACTTAGCCCATTGGTGGAAGACGAATGACGCATGTCGCATTGACTTTTGTCAAACGTCGGAAAGAAAGTTGGCCGAGCCGGGATTCAAACTCACAACCCCTGAATTGACAGCCCGCGTCGCTACCGACTGAGCTACCGGGACTCGACATATAGTTACGTCTTACATGATGATGTCGGGCCCAGCCCCGGTAGCTCAGTCGGTAGCGATAGGGCTATCAGTCAAGGGTTGCGAGGCTCGAACCCGAGTTCGACTAACATTATGTTGGTGTGAGTACTGGTGTTTAGAAAGCCAGGAAGCACATTGGTAGGTGAACTGGCCGCCGGGATGCGACTTTAAGATTGTTGAAAGTGTCCGCCAGCATTAAACCCTAATAAATCGAACTTGCTTGACGTTGTTGCTTAAATACGTAAGTGCATCTTGTTACAAGATGTTTCAATAATGGTTTACGTTAGTTTCAACAGACTTTGAATCCCTTGTGGTCGAGTGGTTAGCGTCGGGGATTTCGAAACCGGGTGTCCCGGGTTCGATCCCCAGTCGCGGCACTACGGTCATGGTGGAGTGCCCTTGGGGCAAGGCACATGTTCTAGCCTAGTACTGGTTTGTTTACCCAGGGATCATGAATAAGTGAACTGTCGCCGTGATATAACTGAAATAATGTTGAAAGCGGCATAAAACCCCAATAAATAAATAAAATTTCTCAGTAACTGTTGTATCACGGCGTCTGTTTGGATGATTAACGCTACAGTTCGACCTGTATTTTAAGACTACCCAGCCGCTTTCTGATGCCTCTGCAGCAAACGCCTTTTTAAAACATAGTGACAAAGAAGACATTTCTCAAAACGAGCAATTTCTCCTTTTGCCACAATTTCGGTTTTCACTTTTAGTCAATTATAGAGATTTTCTATTTTTTGACAAAATATGTTCAAAGTCGACTGATGCAGAATTGTCGTATGAGGGAAAGGGTTGAATTATTATACTTACATTTACAGAGAGGTTTAACCCTTTCCCTCATATAGACGCTTTCTGACGCCTCTGCAGCAGTCGGCTTTTTGAAAACATAGTGACAAAAGAAGACATTGCTCAAAAAGAGCAATTTCTCCTTTTGCCACAATGTTTTCCACTTATCATCATAGGTTATCCATTCAATTATGGAGATTTTCTATGTTTTGACAAAATATGTTCAAAGTCGACTGCTGCAGAATTATCTTATGAGGGAAAGGGTTGAATTAATATACTTACATTTACAGAGAGGTTTAACCCTTTCCCTCATATATAGACGCTTTCTGACGCCTCTGCAGCAGACAACTTTTTGAAAACATAGTGACAAAAGAAGAAATTGCTCAAAACGAGCAATTCCTCCTTTTGCCACAATTTCTGTTTTCACTTTTAGTCATAGGTTATCCATTCAATTATATAGATTTTCTATTTTTTGACAAAATATGTTCAAAGTCGACTGATGCAGAATTGTCGTATGAGGGAAAGGGTTAATCAATTTGATTAAATAGTGTGTAATTACGCACAGAAAGGAACAGAAACATTGAGCGAAGACAAAAATTGGCCATCTTTTTTTTTTCATGTAGCAAGTTTTTGCTACACACTTTTGGGACAGGTAGCAAGTTCCAATTTTAAGTAGCAAATTTGCTACTTGCTACTGCTAATTTCGAACTCAATTATTATACTTACATTTACAGAGAGGTTTAATAGTTTTACCTATATGTTTTCCGAGTGTTCTGCCGAAGAGTTGCTGTATGTGGAAACTCCTAAACGTTTCCCCTGATTTAAACGACATTTAACACCCTTTCCCTCATGCGACAATTCTACAGTAGACGATTTTGAACATATTTTGTCAAAAAATAGAAAATCTCTATAATTGAATGGATAAACTAAAAGTGGAAAACATTGTGTCAAAAGGAGAAATTGCTCGTTTTGAGCAATTTCTTCTTTTGTCACTATGTTTTCAAAAAGCCGTCTGCTGCATAGGCGTCAGAAATCGTCTATTTAAGGGAAAGGGTTAAGACCCTTTTTAGCTTGACTTTTCGATTTTTGAATTTTGGTTAAGTTTTTCGTACTACCCCATTCGTTTTTCAAAAACCATGAGTGATTTAGCTTATACACTTACAATACGTATTTATCATCATTACCTCCATCAACAGACAAGGGTACATACATCTGTCAGGTTTTCTTTAAGAATTATGGCCCTTTATCGATTTATAATTTTGGTTAAATATTTCATACCAAATCCAATTTTTCAAAACAATTAGAGATATAGCTTAAACACTTACACCAATCTTTTACCATCATTACCTCCACCAACAGCCAATAGTGCATAATTCAGTAAAGGTTTTTGTAAGAATTATGACTCTTTTTATGTCTTATAAAGTACTTTACATATAAATAGGAATCCTCTAGGTTCGAGTGGTTAGCATCGGGGATTTCGAAACCGGATGTCCCGGGTTCGATCCCCAGTCGCGGCACTACGGTCATGGTGGAGTGCCCTTGGGCCAGGCACATTTTCTAGCCTAGTACTGGTTTGTTTACCCAGGGATCATGAATAAGTGAACTGTCGCCGTGATATAACTGAAATATTGTTGAAAGCGGCGTAAAACCCCAATAAATAAAATAAATAAATAAATTTACTTATAAATAACATGATAAAGTACTTGGTTATGTTTTCTATATCTCCCAAAAATGTTTTATTTCATTGGCAAGCACAACAAAAAGTCGAGCGTGCTGTCCTCCGACAGCTCTTGGTTCAAAGGTCGTCTTCCAAACGTTCTCCCTGATATAAGCGACATAGGCAGAAGCGTCGGCCTCTTGTACCAAAGGTCCCGGGTTCGAATCCCGTGATGAGCGGTTTCTGCCTTTTGGGATTTGTCCCACACAAACGGCGCGAGTACTGGTTAAGTTTCCAGGAAGCAGACATCGAGCGTGTTTAATATAAGCTTAAAGCGTGTTTCGCAATCGATGTAAAAAACAATAAGTTTAAACTAAGCGACATTTAACACCTTTTTCCAAAGATCGTCTGCTGTAAAGGCCATCAGCTGCCGTCTGTTATATTAAGGGTTAAAGGGACTGAATCCCATATGAGAAAAAAGCGGGAAAAAAAACCAAAATTGTTAAAAATTGTTATTACCTTGATGTTTTTGCATGTAAGGCATTGAGATTTGCTGACTGATGTACTACAATATATGCACACTATTAATATTGCGGAGATTTTTCTTTATTTCGCATTGTAAAATCTACTGGGTTAGTAACCCAGTAAATCTAAAAATATCGCTATATATTTATCACGTGATCACTACACCCGAATTGACAATCTCCTTCGCAGAGTTGTCGTTCCTTACACTCACGCATACATGCATGTAATGAGTCGATAGTGTTAGAGAATGCCGAATTGAATCCACAAATTCAAATGAGCAAGAGGAAATTCCACGGTATTTTTAAACGGGAAAACACGGAGCGGACGTTTTTTTAACTGCTTATTTCCTATGAAATAATGAAAAACAAGACTTGTACGATCTTCTACAACATTCCGTTACATAGATATCGACGTATTTTGGATTAATTAGAATAAGTATAAAATATAACGATTTTGGACCATTATGGTGTTCAGTCCCTTTAAGACTCTATTCTAGAGTGATGATACTGCTTTACAGTAATGTTGTTTATGTCTCTATTGACATTTGGAAAAAGACAAATTTGACACATAAATGAGCTGTCCCGCGAGAAAACCAACATTATGGCCTCTGCTTCTTCATGTATCGACCCAGATCAACCTTCGCAGTCTCTGCAGACTGATCGCGCCGAGACATTTCGTCTCAGGGGGGTATAGGTATAGAGTAATGATTCTTGAAACGGAAAATCCACAGGAGGCGAAAAGTGTCTATCCGGGTTAGCCTGCGCGGCATGCTTATGCTGATCAGGGTCGATACTTTACGCAGAGTCCACAGTGTTGGTTTTCTCGCGAGACGGCTTAACTGTCTGTCATCACGGGCTGTATTCCAACAGTGTAGTATGACATTTATATCTTTGTCGCCATACAATATATAGGCAGCTAAAACATGAAAGCACTCTGTAAATGATAGAATAATCTGCATTGACGTTTGGAAAAAGACAAATTTGTCACATAAATGAGCTGTCCCGCGAGAAAACCAACATTATGGCCTTTGCTTCATGTATCGACCCAGATCAGCCTGCGCAGTCCGCGCAGACTGATACGGACCGAGACATTCCGTCTCAGGGGGATATAGGTAAAGAGTAATGATTCCTGAAACAGAAAATCCACAGGAGGCGAACATTGTTTATCCGGGTTAGCCTGCGCGGATTGCTTATGCTGATTAGGGTCGATACTTTACGCAGAGTCCACAGTGTTGGTTTTCTCGCGAGACGGCTTAACCCTTTCCCTCATATAGACGCTTCCTGACGCCTCTGCAGCAGACGTTTTTTTTAAGACATAGTGACAAAAGAAGAAATTGCTCAAAACGAGCAATTTCTCCTTTTGAAACAATGTTTTCCACTTTTAGTCATAGGTTATCCATTCAATTATAGAGATTTTCTATTTTTTGACAAAATATGTTCAAAGTCGTCTGCTGCAGAATTGTCGTATGAGGGAAAGGGTTAAAACTGCCTGTCATCACGGGCTGTATTCCAATACTGTAGAATGACATTTATATCTTTGTCGACATACAACATCTAGACAAATAAAACATGAAAGTTTATAGAGTTGAAAACATTGTTACATGAGGAGACATTGCTCATCATATGTAAATATGTTAAAATGCATCTGAAAGTGGGAAAAAAAGTTTGGGATTTTTTTCGATTTTTTAGCTTGTCTGTTTTTCGAATAAACAAGTCTGGCTATTGTGATACCCTTTGCGCGTCGTCGTCGTCGTCGTCGTCGTCTGCTTCGTCGTCACAAAACTTTAACGCTACCTCATAACTAAAAAAACAGTTACACATATTCAAATGAAACTTGGTACACATGTTCCAAGAAACAATATGCATGTCTTTTCCAAGTCACAAACTCTGGCTTTAATAATTACTCAGTTATGCCCCCCTTTTTGGACTTAATAATTCAAGAAAAAACAGACGATCGTTGGCTTTCGTTTCGCGACTCTCTTGTTTTCTTTCCCTGTTGATGTCTGATTCGTTTTCGCTGCACAAACCTCATAAAATTATTTATATATTTTGCAGGTATAGTTAATTTCGCTGTAAAACCTCACATTATTATGCGTACATTTTGCAGGTATAGTTGATTTCGCTGTAAATCCTCACATTGTTATGCGTACATTTTGCAGGTATAGTTGATTTCGCTGACAAAACCTCACATTAGTATGCGTACATTTTGCAGGTATAGTTGATTTCGCTGAAAAACCTCACATTATTATGTGTACATTATGCAGGTATAGTTAATTTCGCTGACAAAACCTCACATTATTATGCGTACATTATGCAGGTATAGTTGATTTCGCTGACAAAACCTCACACTATTATGCGTATATTTTGCAGGTATAGTTGATTTCGCTGACAAAACCTCACATTATTCTGCGTATATTTTGCAGGTATAGTTGATTTCGCAAACCTCACATTTTGCAGGTATAGTTGATTTCGCTGACAAAACCTCACATTATTATGCGTACATTTTGCAGGTATACTCTACGCGTTTGCTACTTTAGGACCCGCCATGGGCTATATTATTGGGGGCCAACTGTTGAGTGTTTATGTTGACTTCGACACGATACCACACTCTGAGTAAGTAGCTTTCACGTAGATCATTCTTTAGACTCAATTCAATTAAACTTCTATTATACATATGTTATTATACCCCCAGATACATAGTATATGGGGGCTATATAGGAGTCACGCTTGTCGGTCGGTCGGTTTGTTTGTCGGTCCGTTGGTCTGTGGACATTTCTCATCAACCCTTGGTCAGAATTCAAAATAACTTCACAAGAATTATTGATACCAAGCCTAGTTGTGCATATTGTCGGCGTGTTGCACTGGAACTATTTTTAAAGGAGTTATGGCCCCTTGAATTTCTCATACATATGTATATTGTCAGGCACCAGCTTGTAGTCATCACCTTCAGTGATATTTCTAGTTTTACATGTTGTTACAACAAACTTAACATTTGTAAGGTAATACACATAGTAGCTTTTAAATAACAGACATAAACATTTGAGAATGTGTAATTGATATAGTAAACATAAGATAAGTTTATTTTGTGAATTCCAAAAGAAATCAACTTATTCAGATTTCTGTCCGTCTACGGAAACAAATATTTGGATTCGCGTTTTGTATTGACCAAATATATATATATATACTATTTACTTGGTTTAAGTAATGACTTATTCTATCCTTTTTCATATAATTAATGCCTATGGGTTGTAAACTTCACAAAGTGTAACAGCAAATATTCAGTCATCATATTACTTTACATTTGAACACCCCCAGCCGAGCCCCGGTAGCTCAGTCGGTAGAGATGCGGGCTGTCAATCCAGGGGTTGTGAGTTCGAATCCCGACTCGGCCAACTTTCTTTTCGACGATTGACAAAAGTCAATGCGACATGCGTCATTTGTCTTCCACCAATGGGCTAAGTCTATGCGGAAAAGCAGCCATTTGCTTGGGAAGATCGTTGTGTGGAGTATACTGGTGTGAGACAACAAGGAAATGCATGAGTAGGTGAACTGGCCGCCGTGATATAACTGAGAAATTGTTAAAAACGGCGTTAAACCCCAATCAATCAATCAATTGAAAAACCCCACACGTTAGCGCCGTCTCCTTGCTATATTGTACCGTCTCCGTGGTGCCTATGGAGCATAGAGCGACCGCCTCCAGAGTAGAGGACCAGGCCATACCATATACATTAAATATGGTTATAATGGTTTCCCTCCCTGGCGCTTTACGGTTGCAGAGAAAGCATTTCATTGCAACTGAATGTCTGATGTCAGGATAAATAACACCGCAGAGCTCTAGATGAAAAGAGTAGTATTTCACATCCCCAAAATCCGTATTTGATCCTCAAACCCTATGTTGTGGGTACTCAAAAGAATCGTCTCGATGAGACGATTCTTTTGAGTACCCACAACATAGGGTTTAGTTGAGTCATAAGGGAGATATGGATGGGATAAGACCTGTTCACTCCTCCTTATCTAGTCCTCTGATACCGGTAGTACTGGAATACTTCGTTCCACGAGATAACCGATATCATTATTTCTTAAATCGTGCTTTTGCACATTCATTACTCTTACTGATCCTGTTCCACATTTCCTCAGATATTATTTATCTTTATGCTAAGTATTACATAGCAATGTTGGGCTTGTTTGCCTATATCTTATTTTATATTGGCTTACATGTTATTTTATATATATTTTAGGTATCGCATACATCATGTTTGATTATTTCACCATTATTTATTAAGTAAATTATTAAGCGCCCAAAATGACCTTAGTTGTCGACGGGCCTTAAAACACCATTCATTCATTCATTCATTCCACGAGATAACCAACATTGTGGACTCTGCGTAAAATATGGACCCGGATCAGCCTAAGCATGCCGCGCAGGCTAATCCTGGCAGATACTGTTCGCCTCCTGTGGATTTTTTGTTTCATGAATCATTACTCTATACCTCTATCCCCCTGAGACGGAATGTGTCGTCCCGGATTAGCCTGCGCGGATTGCGCAGGCTGGTCTGGGTCGACACATTACGCAGACGTCACATTGTATATTTCAGGATCGGACTAACCACGGACGACCCACGTTGGGTAGGAGCTTGGTGGGTGGGTTTTCTAATAGCTTCATTTCTGTTTCTGGTCGCAGCTATTCCTATTTCTATGTATGGAGCAGAACTTCCAAGTAAGTTTTGTTATCCCCTTTATGCGCCATTTCAATAATAAAAACAAAAACAATAGCGTCGATTAATTAGAAGGACTTTGAATTGTGTTTTCTGTTACAACATATCACCTCATCTTATTTTAACCAACAAATTTGATTTTTGAATAAGATTAGCTTTTTAATGTTGTAACGGGAACGGGGTGGGGTATAGGTTTAAATATCACTTGTACGGCCTTGTCGTTGAAGCCGGCTTTTATAGCGACGTTGGTAGAGTGGTTGACCTATTCATGAAGTTAAGCAACGTTCGTCGCGGTTAGTACCTGGATGGGTGACTCGCGATGGCTTAAAGCGGTTACAATGTTAATGCGCGCTACATGACCAAAGCTGTTGATGCGCCATAAATCAACATACATTAATTTGGAAGGTTTGTTAGTTTTATAGGGGTTTTACGCCGCTTTCAACATTATTTCAGTTATATCACGGCGACAGTTCACTCACTCTTTTATGATCCCTTGGTGAACAAACCAGTACTAGGCTAAAAAAAAAAAGTGCCTTGCCACAAGGGCACTCCACCATGACCGTCGTGCCGCGACTGGGGATCGAACCCGGGATACCCGGTTTCAAATCTCCGACGCTAACCACTCGACCACAGCGGGTTTCATTTGGAAGGAATTTTCCCAAGACGAGAACTAATGAGCGGACTCTTCAAGATAAACCTGCGTAATGGTATCGACCCAGATCAGCCTGCGCTGTCTGCGCAGACTGATCCGGCCGACACATTCCGTCTTAGGGGGATAGATGTATAGAGAAGTGAGGAGGCGAAAAGTGTCTATCCGGGTAGGCCTGTGTGGCATGCTTAGGCTGATCCGGGTCGATATTTACGCAGAGTCTGTTGATTTTCTCACAGGACGGCCTACACATTGATTATTGCAAAGCTACGCCCCTGCAAACTATGTGTGACCTTTAGTTTGCTTAGTGTTGACTTTCGGTATTAATTGAAGTATAAGATCGTGAAACAGACCCTTTGTTATCACTCAAATATGCACCAGACGACATTTAAAGACATCTGGGCACAGCTTATAGTGAAATTACTAGTATACCCTCTTCGAAGAAGAGGGGGTATATAGGAGTCACTGTGTCGGTCGGTCGGTCGGTCGGTCGGAAACCATATTTTGAATCCGTGTCGGTCTGTCGGTCGGAAGCCATATTTTAGAGCCATATTTTGTTACAGAGTTATGGCCCTTTTACTTATTAAGTTATGGTGTAGGTCAAGGTGCTGTTTTGGGGGTATTTATCATCTTCAGTGATAGTTCTAGTTTGGAGTTGAAAATACTATGGCAAACTTCAAAAATGCTCATAATTGTTTGTTAGTGAATTATATACAGCAAATATGTACCAGTCGACATTATAAACATCTGGGCACAGCTGATAGTAAAATCATTATTTAGAGTTGAAAAAACTGTGGCAAACTGTTTACAATGCTCATAAATGTTTGTAAGTGACTGGGTTAAGTCACTTAAGTGTCAACACTTTCCCACATACAGCAAATATGCAGCAGACGACTTTGAAAATATAATATTTATAAATCAAATTATTTTTCTATTTTAAATTTGAAATTATTGGGACATTAAAGGAGAAATTGCTTAAACACGTAGCATTTAACACTTTATTACGAACCTTTTTGCCTGTGTTTATAAATTCAAAACTTTAACCCGTTCCCTCATACGACAATTCTGCAGCAGACGACTTTTGAACATATTTTGTCAAAAAATAGAAAATCTCTATAATTGAATGAATAACCTAAAAGTGGAGAAACATTGTGTCAAAAGGAGAAATTGCTCGTTTTGAGCAATTTCTTCTTTTGTCACTATGTTTTCAAAAAGTCGTCTGCTGCAGAGGCGTCAGAAAGCGTCTATATGAGGGAAAGGGTTAAAGATAACTTAAAACTCATTATGTTAGACCAAATTTATAATCTTTTCATTAATTTTAGCTTGTTTCTTTTGACTATTTTCAATGTATTACCCCTTTCCCTAATATATAAATATATATAGGCGCATTTTGCTTCTTTTGTTTTTAAATTCGCCTGCTACAGACGCGTCTGTCTACATGTGGGGAAGAGTTAATGAAAAGGCCTACGCAAACCTCCTTCTGCATCGGAATATATTCGGGTTTTTTTTAATGGCGGAAACTCCCTCTTTATAGGACAGAGCCAAAGGGTAATGAGCACTTAACCTTTAGCCGAGTGTGGGAGTTATTAGCTATTAGCCCTTTAACCCTTCCACGCCTATAAGTCGCATTTTGATGCAATTACAGCCGACGACTTTTGAGAACATTGTGGCCAAAGGTGAAATTGTTCATGATGAGCAATTCCTCCTTTGACCACAATTTTTTTTTTAAACTTTATTTTTACAATTAAGATGGGAGATTTTTTCAGGTTTTTTGAAACTTATGTTTTCAAAGTCGTCTGCTGCAGATTTGTCGTATGTGGGAAAGGGTTAATTAAACAAACTATTGTTATTATTATGTTTCGAAACTGTCATTGTTTATTTAGTTCGTGCGTGCTTAATCGTTTCCCTCATATTAGCCCTTTAACCCTTCCCCGCCTATAAGTCGCATTTTGGTGCAATTACAGCAGACGACTTTTGAAAACATTGTGGCCAGAGGTGAAGTTGCTCATGATGAGCAATTCCTCCTTTGACCACAATTTGTTTTTTAAACTTTATTTTACAATTAAGATGGAGATTTTTCAGGTATTTGTAACTATGTTTTTTTTCAAAGTCGTCTGCTGCAGATTTGTCGTATGTCGGACGGGTTAATTAAGAAAACTTTTGTTATTTTAATGTTTCGAAACTGTCATTGTTTATTTAGTTCGTGCGTGCTTAATCGTTTCCCTCATACAGGCGCATTTTCTCTTTTATCCTAAGATCATTTCTAAGTTTCTAATTTTTAAACAGTGGATTATTTTCCCTTTGCCAGACGCATTTTGACGCGTTTGTACTAGCAGACACATTTTGAAAACATTTCGACGGACGGAAAAATTGTTCATGATGAGCAATTTCGGCTTTTCCACATAGTTTTCAAATCTTAATAATAACACTGCCATTCATCAATACTTTCCACAGTGTATCCTAGAAATCGTCAGATGCATATATCGAGGGCTTGGCGTGAAACGGTTGTAACTAAATTTGGTATTTTTTTTTACCAAGGTTAATCACCTCGCCCTAAAGTCTTTATAAGTGTTAAATCATTTTTCTTGGTAAGCAATGTAAATTTAAGTGCCATTGCTCGTTCTGAGCAATGGCACCTAAATTTGCATTGTTTACAAAGTGGGTCAAAATTTCCCCTAAACCAGGGTTTTTCAAAAATAAGTTTTAAGTTACAACCGTTTCACGCCAAGCCCTCGATATGTTGTTGTATGTGGGAAAGGGGTTGAAAAGCATAAGCGTTAAATAAGGGGGTGTAAAATTCACAAAGACTTTTCTCCCTGATTGCAGATGCCAAGCACGTGCGTGAGACGCGTGTATCAGAGATGCACGACGATGATGGCAGCATGCCGATGGCCGTGTCGTCCAGCACGAGAAAGTTGTCCGACCTTAAACATCTCCCTGCCAGTGTGTTCCATCTGTTGAGGATACCAACGTTCATGTTGATAACGTTCGCCGGATCTACAGAAGGTAACATTTAGAAAAATAGATCTTATTTTGAGTGATATACCGGCTCGTATATCACGATTTGAAATCACAAATCGTGATATACGAGCCGGTATATCACTCAAAATAATTTGGGAGTTCAGTTGTGTAGTAATTAATCACGAAGGCCGAATGGCCTGAGTGATTAATTTATACACACCTGAACGACACATCGTGATATAAGAGCCGGTATATCACTCAAAATGAGATATTTTTCAATTCTAGCACTTTTTTATAACTTAAAGGGATACAAATTAAGGGGGAACTATGTTTTGACATGACGTTGTTTTCCTTGATAAAATTAAACTAAACTAAAACTCCAAATCGTGATATACGAGAAGGTATATCACTCAAAATAATTTGGGAGTTCAGGTGTGTAGTAATTAATCACGAAGGCCGAATGGCCTAAGTGATTGATTTATACACACCTGAACGACACATCGTGATATAAGAGCCGGCATATCACTCAAAATGAGATATTTTTCAATTCTAGCACTTTTTTATCCTTGATAAAATAACGTGTAGCCTATTCTATCTTTACTCCCCATTATATTATTATTACATCTACTGCGAATATCAGGGACGTAGATAAGAGGGATAGGCAACTCTACCTGTACACCTGTTATCTGGTTAAAATTGATTGATTGATTGATTGATTGATTGGGATTTAACGCCGTTTTTAAAAAATTCTCAGTTATATCACGGCGGCCAGATTACCTACTCATGCATTTCCTGGTTTTCTCACACCAGTACTCCACACAACAATCTTCCCAAGCAACTGGCTGCTTTTCCACATAGACTTAAGCCATCGGTGGAAGACGAATGACGCATGTCGCATTGACTTTTGTCAATTGTCGGAAAGGAAGTTGGCCGAGCCGGGATTCGAACTCACAACCCCTGGATTGACAGCCCGTGTCGCTACCGACTGAGCGTCCGGGGCTCGGCATCTGGTTAAAAGATCACATGGAGAAATAAAATTGTCAAAATATACACATTTTGTAGCAAATAAAACTTTTAAGTCACATTTGGCACTTACACAAAACATACCTATTCTGAAAGCTTAACATTTCAACTTAAGTTAGAAGTACAATGAACAACTGGAATTTCTTTGTATTTTGGACTAATAACTGATTTAAAAGACACACGGATATTGTGATTTCTGAAAAATATTATTTTTTTCCAAAAATTGATAGACTGACATTGTTCATAAGAATAAACTATTATCAAAACGTGTAGTATATTAAAATATTTTTATCTACTGCAATAGAAGAATCTTCAATAGTTTTTAAGGTTTACTTGCTACAAAGGTTGGGACGGGTGATATTTTAGTATATAACTTAGTTACTGATCCCTGTTGCGTGGGAAGGTAGCCAGTTGCGTTGTAAGGTAGCCAGTTGCGTTGGAAGTTATATAGCCAGTTGCGTTGAAAGGTAGCCATATGCGTTGGAAAGTAGCCGGTTCCGTTGGAAGGTATATAGCCAGTTGCCCTGGAATGTAACCAGTTGCGTTGGAAGGTAGCCGGTTGCGTGGGAAAGTAGCCAGTTGCGTTAGAAGGTAGCCAGTTGCGTTGGAAGGTATATAGCCAGTTGCCTTGGAAGGTAGCCATATACGTTGGAAGGTAGCCATATACGTTGGAAGGTAGCCAGTTGCGTGGGAAGGTAGCCATATACGTTAGAAGGTAGCCATGGGAAGGTAGCCATTTGCGTTGGAAGGTAGCCATGGGAAGGTAGCCATTTGCGTTGGAAGGTAGCCATGGGAAGGTAGCCATGGGAAGGTAGCCATTTGCGTTGGAAGGTAGCCAGTTGTGTGTGAAGAATGCTGTGTGTTGTACTGGTGAGAGAAAGCAAGAAAACATACCTTAAATATAACTACATGATATTACTGAATAACCTTGGGTTAGCGGGCGTTTAACTCGCATCAATTATGTTTTTCTTTGCAGGCATGATAACATCAGGGTTTGCAACATTCATGCCAAAGTTTATACAAAACCAATTCGGGGTGACGGCGGGCTGGGCCGCAATGCTCACCGGTAAGTGTAAACTAGTACTCGAAAACCAATTTTAACGTATTAACACTTTCCAACATGTCTATTGACACAATTTAACGCTTCTGCATCAGATGACTTTTTAAAACACTACCCATTAACGAGCAGTTTCTCCATTTGCCACAATGTTTTCAAAATGTCTTCAACAAGTACACTTTGATTTGTGGAGATTTTCCATATTCTTATGCAGATGCTTCCCAAAGTCGTCTGCCTTGGATTTGTTACTGATTTACGGTAGCTTCTTTTAGAATGCCGCGTGTTCGTCGTTTACACAGTGACGAACACTTCTTTAACACAACACATTAAAAAGTGTAATCCTTTTTCACAAATAGACGCTTTTTGACGCCGCTGCATCAGACGACTGTTTAGAACATTGTGACAAACGAGCAATTTCTCCTTTTGCCACAATGTTTCCCACTTTTAGTCATAGGTTATCCATTCAATTATAGAGATTTTCCATGTTTTGACAACATATGTTCAAAGTCGTCTGCTGAAGAAAAGTCGTATGATGGAAAGGGTTAAAATCCGAATGTTTTTACAGGTTTCATGGCGGTTCCGGGCGCCGCCGGTGGCCAGTTCTTTGGCGGTTACATTTGTAAACGGTTTCAGCTGAAGGTCAAAGGTTGTATACGAGTTGCGATAGTTTGTTGCTGTATGACCGTTGCTCTGTCATCCGGGCTATGGCTAAAGTGCAGTCATGTTGGTATTACTGGTGTGACTAGATCGTACTATAATAGGTAAGTTATGTCGTCATTGACATGAGTTTCAACTCTATTTGGTTCCCGGAACTACAATATTTACCCTTTTTCGGCGATAGCTGTTTAACCTCAGTTTTGACCTAGATGTTAAACAAATGATCTAGACTGTAGACCAATCAAATGTTGTATTTAATGAATAATGTCGAAGAAATAAAGGAAACGAAATGTTTTGATTGGTTCAAGTTGGCGATCCTACGAGAGGCACTAATAAGATAAATGTTCTGCATACTAACTTTTAATTGTTTTCATTAAGAAATAAATTTCATAGAAAAAAAATCAGTGAAAACGTATGAAATATAATATTTAAGAGCAAAATATTATTTATGTTTGAAACATGATAGTTTTCAGTTATTTATCGTCAATTGAAACTTATACACCTCTTGGGAGCTTCGTGTAATCTCCAGTCATGTGGCGTATTCTCGGCCTAGATAATCTATTTATAGAAACTGAAGCTGGATGGAGATGGCCGATTAGCCTTTGGTAAACACATAAAACCTTTCTGATATTCAAGTCAAATAATATGTGCATGTTCCATTGCTTAGTGATGTCTCATATTGATCGCCGTTTATCTTTTTAAAAGATAGTTCTTGTGTATAATGTTGAGAGATCAATTAAAGTATCATTTAACAATTGCATTTAGAAAAATAAGAAGCTGAAGTCAGATAAGTCAGATCTTCAACGAAATATGGTTGTGAAAATTAAATTCCGTTTCGTTTCCTAATACCAAATTTGCCTATCAAAATGGCCGACAATTTAGGTAATTATTTGTAGTTGTCGGAACTATGTATTGAACTGTAGGCCTACTGAGAAAAAGTATCTGCTATGTGTATACACTATCATTATTATGCCCCCTTCGATGAAAAGGGGGTATATTGCTTAACACATGTCGGGCGGTAGGTCGTTCCGCCGGCAGACCAAAGCTTGTCCGAATGATTACTCAACAATTCCTGGACCTATGGTCCTCAAACTTGACTTGGAGGATGGACCTGACCAGTAGATGACCCCTATTGATGTTGAGGTCATCTGGTTAAAGGTCAAGGCCACATTGACCTTGAACGCGAAAAGCTTGTCAGAGTGATAACTCGACATTGCCTGCACCCATGGCCCTCTAACTTTACATGGAGACTAGAGGTGACCTTATTGATTTTGAGGTCATCGGGTCAAAACTTGTCCAAATATTCCTTACAGCATGGCGCTCAGGGGTGCATAATGTTTGACATCTCGTGTTCCTTTAGTGTTAGAAAGCGAAACTAAAAATGTAAGAAATAGTAAATTATACTTTAAGATAAAGTTTAGGTAATAGAAGTGTTTTAAGTTTTTATAATTGATACTTAAGGTTTGACATACGTTGTAAAAACACAACAAACGAAACCTACACACTCGTTATGACTTAATCATGATTAGCTCCAACTCGCGACCTCTGTCAGAATTTTACTAATAATTTTTGGTCACTTTTTGTTTATTTCTTAAACAAAAATCGTAAACTGTTAATGAATATTCTTATTCGAAAACAGTATTCGAATATTCGTCCGGTTTTCGAATATTCGTTCCCATCCCTAGTTTTAACAGATGATGTAGATTCAAATCACATTTTCCTATGTTACCAACAGATTGATGACTAGACCCAGATATAATTAATGCCTAACCAATCGATTGATAGGCAAGGTAATCTCAAAGTTCTTCGTTTTATCAATACGGGATTCAAGTTTACACTTTGTTATTTCATATTTGTATTTATTAACTATAAATAAACAATTTGCATGATGGAGCGAAATGTATATCTAGATAGATACAATTATTCTTCTTTTTTATACATCAATAATTATTGGTTGAATCAACCAATGTTATCATTCTCTCCTGTTTTTCTTCCAGTTCTATTTCGGCTTTACCGTCTTTGAACGCGGAATGTAACGAAGAATGCCGATGTCGTACGGAACTGTACGAGCCTGTATGTGATAGTGCTGGTAACCAGTACTTTTCCCCCTGCCACGCTGGCTGTTTAAAACAATCAACAGATAAACAGGTAGACCATTAATAAAATAAAATGACATTAACTCTTTCCCATAAACATTCGCAGCAGAAGAAGACATTGAAAACGTTCAGGCAAAACTATTTGAAAACCATTTTATGACAATGACAATGACAATGACAAATATTTTATTGAAAGTAATTAGGCCACCGGCCCATTGTACAAATCATTCTATCAAATAGTATATAACTGAGAATGATGTCTCTTTCATGTTTTCATTAACATATATATGAAATATGAAATATGAAACAATAAATCCTTAGTTAACGATCAATAGTATTGTGACGACCAATCTCGATGCCAAATGTTTGGTTCGAGCAACGGAATTTAGCAAGGGCTATTCTATATTTGAATGGAATGTCAATTAACAGATATCTTTCAGTATTTAGCAGAGATTTATAGTGTTTGTAATGATGGCAAAGACCAGATGCGTTGAGTTGTACATGCCAGTTTTGTCTGAAACAGTCTAGCAAACGCTGTTTGAAACATTTGACAAAATGGTTGGCGTTTCTAACGTCCGGTGCAATCCAAACATAGCCAAAATGACGTATATGATATATGATAGTATAACTATTGAAGTAGAAAACGTTGTGTCAACGTTAAAAAATAATTCGGATAAAAGATAAAAAAAAAAGTAGAGATCTGGAGTGATAAAGCCAGTAAACACATGGTGAGGTGAACTGGTCGCCGTGAAATAACTGAATACCTGTTTGATTAAAACTCCAATCAAACCAACTACGACTGACCCATAATGTAATTGATGACATTTTTGGAACTTCATTAAACAGAACACAGCTTATTTACTAGGCAATTTCAGTAGGGCATCATTATTTAATAACCGTGTTTAAACTCAGCAATTCATCCTCCTACGACCTACGATCATCAGTCGTAAGTAATCGGCATTGTTCATGGACGTGTCTGGTCATTTCCGGTGAAATTGACATGCAAACCTACGAACAATACCGATTTCTAACGACTTCGTACGGTAATGAATTCACGAAGCTCGTTTCGGATGTTCTCCCTTAACTTGATGACAAATATCTCGACTTTCATTGGTCAATCATGTATAAGAACAACTCTACATTTCAGTCGTACAGTTCGTGTAATTGTGTTCCTACTAACGAGACGACGGTCACCTCGGGTAAATGTGATTCCGAATGTTCATCTTTGTACGTCTTTCTGCCCGTCATATTCATGGCCATATTTCTACTCTTCGTGCCCTCACCACCTGCCGTGTCCGCTACTTTAAGGTACGTTACGGCTTGTTTTTTGTTTCTAAACCTTTGTTACTACCCCTGTAGAAGACGACTTCTGAAAACATTGTGTGAGTTTCAGTGAAGATAGTTCACTTATTCATGATCCCAAGGTGAAATAACCAGTACTAAGCTAGGGAATGTGCCTAGTCCAATGACACTCCACCATGACAACCGTGACTGGGGATCGAACCCTGGACGTTCGGTTCCAAATTCCAGACTCAAACAATTCGGCCACGGCCGATTGCTGTGGGAAAAAATTGCTCGATTCTCCTTCTTTTAATTGTCATATTTTGTTTTATTTAAATATTGTTCATTCATTGTCCTAATGTTTGCAGCCGGAAGATCCTTACTTTACCCATTTCCTCGAAACGTAATTTATTTTATGTATTTTATAAGAGGTCCAGATAAAGAGGGGTATGCAAATTTCTCCCTCCCCCTTATCTTTAACTCTGGTATTATTTGTATTTCAGATGTATCCATGACAGTCACCGGGTATTTGGTCTAGGATTTAAATGGTTCATAGTCAGATTTCTAGGTAAATACTAAAAGACTTTTGTCTAGGATTTAAACGGTTTATAGTCAGATTTCTAGGTAAATACTTAGAGACTTTGATCTAGATTTAAACGGTTTATAGTCAGATTTCTAGGTAAATACTTAGAGACTTTGATCTAGATTTAAACGGTTTATAGTCAGATTTCTAGGTAAATACTTAGAGACTTTGATCTAGATTTAAACGGTTTATAGTCAGATTTCTAGGTAAATACTTAGAGACTTTGATCTAGATTTAAACGGTTTATAGTCAGATTTCTAGGTAAATACTTAGAGACTTTGATCTAGATTTAAACGGTTCATAGTCAGATTTCTTGGTAACTACTTAGAGACTTTGATCTAGATTTAAACGGTTCATAGTCAGATTTCTTGGTAAATATTTAGAGACCTCGATGTAGATTTAAACGGTTCATAGTCAGATTTCTTGGTAAATACTTAAAGACTTTGATCTAGATTTAAACGGTTCATAGTCAGATTTCTAGGTAAATACTTAGAGACTTTGATCTAGATTTAAACGGTTCATAGTCAGATCTCTTGGTAAATACTTAGAGACTTTGATGTAGATTTAAACGGTTCATAGTCAGATTTCTTGGTAACTACTTAGAGACTTTGATCTAGATTTAAACGGTTCATTGTCAGATTTCTAGGTGACTACTTCGAGACTTTGATCCAGATTCGAACGGTTCATAGTCAGATTTCTTGGTAACTACTTAGAGACATTGATCTAGATTTAAACGGTTTATAGTCAGATTTCGTGGTAAATACTTAGAGACTTTGATCTAGATTTAAACGGTTCATAGTCAGATTTCTTGGTAACTACTTAGAGACTTTGATCTAGATTTAAACGGTTCATAGTCAGATTTCTTGGTAAATACTTTAAGACTTTGATCTAGATTTAAACGGTTTATAGTCAGATTTCTTGGTAAATACTGTAAGACTTTGATCTAGATTTAAACGGTTCATAGTCAGATTTCTTGGTAACTACTTAGAGACTTTGATCCAGATTCAAACGGTTCATAGTCAGATTTCTTGGTAACTACTTAGAGACTTTGATCTAGATTTAAACGGTTTATAGTCAGATTTCTTGGTAAATACTTAGAGACTTTGATCTAGTTTAAACGGTTCATAGTCAGATTTCTTGGTAAATACTTTAAGACTTTGATCTAGATTTAAACGGTTCATAGTCAGATTTCTTGGTAAATACTTTAAGACTTTGATCTAGATTTAAACAGTTCATAGTCAGATTTCTTGGTAAATACTTAGAGACTTTGATCTAGATTTAAATGGTTCATAGTCAGATTTCTTGGTAAATACTTAGAGACTTTGATTTAGATTTAAACGGTTCATAGTCAGATTTCTAGGTAAATACTTAGAGACTTTGATCTAGATTTAAACGGTTCATAGTCAGATTTCTAGGTAAATACTAAAAGACTTTTGTCTAGGATTTAAACTGTTGATAGTCAGATTTCTTGGTAACTACTTAGAGACTTTGATCTAGATTTAAACGGTTCATAGTCAGATTTCTTGGTAACTACTTAGAGACTTTGATCTAGATTCAAACGGTTCATAGTCAGATTTCTTGGTAACTACTTAGAGACTTTGATCTAGATTTAAACGGTTTATAGTCAGATTTCTTGGTAAATACTTAGAGACTTTGATCTAGATTTAAACGGTTCATAGTCAGATTTCTTGGTAACTACTTAGAGACTTTGACCTAGATTTAAACGGTTCATAGTCAGATTTCTTGGTAAATACTTTAAGACTTTGATCTAGATTTAAACGGTTCATAGTCAGATTTCTTGGTAAATACTTTAAGACTTTGATCTAGATTTAAACAGTTCATAGTCAGATTTCTTGGTAAATACTTAGAGACTTTGATCTAGATTTAAATGGTTCATAGTCAGATTTCTTGGTAAATACTTAGAGACTTTGATTTAGATTTAAACGGTTCATAGTCAGATTTCTAGGAAAATACTTAGAGACTTTGATCTAGATTTAAACGGTTCATAGTCAGATTTCTAGGTAAATACTAAAAGACTTTTGTCTAGGATTTAAACTGTTGATAGTCAGATTTCTTGGTAAATACTTAGAGACTTTGGTCTAGAATTAAACGGTTCATAGTCAGATTTCTTGGTTAATACTTAAAAGACTTTGGTCTAGAATTAATTGGTTCATTGTCAGATTTTCAGATTAGTACTTAAAGACTTTGGTCTAAGATTTAAATGGTTCATAGTCAGATTTCTAGAGAATATTTATCATGAATAATTGATTGGAGTTAAAGGTCGTTTTTCAACGTTATTTCCGTTATATCATATCATGGCAGCTAGTTCACGTTTTCCCCCGGTTTTCTCGTACCTGTACTCAACACAACATTCACCCAGCCAACTGGCTACATTCCTACATAGATTATTCAGCCCAATGGTTGAAGAGGAATGACCCTTGTCATTATGATTCTTATCAATCATCAGAAAGAATGAATGGCTTTGACAGGTTCCGATCTCACAACCCCTGGATGGATAGCCCTATTCGTCAACGCTTGTCTGTTGGTCAACAGTAATTCACTTTTTCTTCCTAGTATCAGCATAGCATACAGGTATCTAACTATATAGTCAACAAGAGAAAGTCGATGCAAGGCATCAATGTCGCCGGAAAAGACTGCATTGATTTATTTTTTAACACACATGTATTCTTGACGTTCATTAATGTTTTCTTAAAATTATTCCAGGATTTTTTAAATTCCACATACAAATTTCAGGATTTTGGATTTTTAGTATTTGTCAATAAACTGGTGTCCAGTATGTTGTCAGCTAAATAACTTGAGAAGCCTTTGTCACATCATCGCTTTAGTCAATCAAGAGTTATCGCCCTTTAACTTGAGAAGCCTTTATCCCATCATCCCCAAATTTGTTCAGAATGTGTATTGGCATGCTATCTTGGACAAGTTCGATAACTAGCCATATCGCTTTAGTCAATCAAGAGTTATCGCCATTTAATTATAGAATTTACCTAAAATTGATCTTGTCAGCTTAATAACTTTATTAGCCATTATCAAATCATCACCAAATGTAATCAGAATGTGTATTGGCATAATATCTTAGACATGTTTGATTACTAGCCATATCGCTTTTGTCAATCAAGAGTTATTGCCCTTTAATCATAGAAACTACCTAAAAGTTGTCTTGTCAGCTAAATAACTTTAGAAGCCTTTGAAGCCTTTCTCCAATCATCAACACATCTGGTCAGAATGTGTATTGGCATAATATCTTGGGACAACTTCGATAACTAGACATATCGCTGTTGTCAATCGAGAGTTATTGCCCTTTAATTATAGAAATTACCTAAAATTGGTCTTGTCAGCCCTATAACTTAAGAAGCTTTTGTCCAATCATCACAAAATTTTGTCAAAATGTGAAGTGGCATAATATCTCGGACAAGTTCGATAACTAGCTATATTGCTATAGTCACTCTAGAGTTATTGCCATTTAATTATAGAAATTATCTTAAATTGATCTTGTCTGCTCAATAACTTTAGAAACCCTTGGTCCAATCACAACTAAATTTAGTCAAAATATTTTTTGGACCAGCCATATCGCTGTGGTCAATCGAAAACCATTGCCCTTTAATTATAGAAATTACCTCAAATAGGTATTGTCCGATCAATAACTGTTGAAGCTTTTATCCAATCATCACCAAATATAGTCAGAATGTGTATGGGCATAATATCTCGGACAAGTGCTATAATCAGCCATATCACTTGAGTCATTGTATTTGATCATCACCAATTTAGACAATATGTTGATGGGCAGAATATCTTGGTCAGGTTCGATAACTAACCACGTTATCTTAGTCACTCCACACTTATATCCCTCGAAACTATATCAACAGTGTCCGCTCTCTAAATTTGCCTGACGTACAACCAATTATCACTATACTTGGTCTCAAAAAAATAGGACGGGCGTTTTTTGTGACATTTGGCGCTCTTGTTAATAATAATTATAATAAGTATTTCACAGATGTTAAAATAGACCACACTTGAAACAACATATCAGCTAAATTGTTTATTTAAATCATTGATGCATACAATATATGTATGGCGCAAGAGAAATGCCAGTTGCGAGTCCCATTACTATTTAAAAGGTGGCAAGTACGAAATTAATTGGGTGCGAAAGACCAGATTTTCTTTATTTCTAAAATTATTGTTTATCAGACTTGGTTGTTTTCTTGTTTCAAGTCAAATAAACAGTTAATATCACATATATGTAATCATTTAAGTGTGTTATATTAGCAATATATCTGTAATATTAGGTGTTTGAGCATTCTTTCGAAATATTGACCTCGTGTCAAGATCGAGTCGTTTTGACATCGAAGAAAGTGAACACAAAATCAGGCAAAGCTTTAGTGCATGTTTTATTCCACTGCATTTGAGAGAAAAAAAGCATTTCTATAGTATCTTTCTTTCTCCTACATTCGGCCCATGCACTCGTTTCGTGACGTACAAGAAATCAATTGTTCGAACGACATGTTTTGTCTGCATAACTCTTCAATGTCATGTTTTTCTAAGTTCACATTTTACTTCCGGTTACTTCCCTTTATATTTTGGCAATATGAAACTAGGTCACGACAGGTCGAGTGTATTAATACACTCACCCTGGTCACGAACTGAGGAAAAGGCGTTTTGACGTTCACGACCGATAAACAGGCATATATTTGAGACATATTTTCACAAAATATTTCTTATTTTTGTTTATGTTACCAGTTTATGTTGATACTTATATAAAATAAAATAATATTTTGCCCACTCTCTTCTTCATATCGAACTGCGCATGCGCGAAAATCGATGTAAAAAGGTCACTATATTTAGCTTAGAAACAGTTCCTATTTTAGATAAACATGGATTAACATTATTAAATGAATTCTACACAAATCAAGGCATCTCTTTGAACATGAAAATAACATTCAGTAAGTTAAAATTGCTATTAAAAGGAGAATTCGGCGTGATTTTTATCTCGATATTGACACATAACAGTCTGCAGCAAGTCTAGCAGGGACTCTTTTGTCTTCGTGTCAAAATAAATAAACTGCAAATACTTAAAACATCGGATTATTTATTTCATTTTAGATGTGTCATAACTAAGTGTTTTTAAACAAACACAATTGTAATATATGTTCAAGACATTTAAATTTGTTTTTTTCTAATAATAACTCTCCTCCCATGTCATTTCCGAAAAGCTATTAAAAATATAAGTCGCGGGCTTCTGCCCGGCGACTTATAAGAGATATGTATTAAGTTTCCTGTGTGATATCTCGTTGAAACTAAAACATGATAAAAACTCGATGAAGATAAAACTCGACAGGAACTCGAAGAAGATAAATCTCGAAAGAATCTCGATGATATTGACGTCAATCACTAAAAAATAAACTGTAATAACCCTTTCTCTCATACAACAAATCTGAAACAGACGACTTTGCAAATGTCAAGACAAAGTGTACTCTAGGGTATAAGCAGTAGGTTAAAAATATTGTGTCAATTGGCGAAATTGCTCAAAATACCCGAATAATGGTTAAGTATTTCCCTCTTTTCCAGGTACAGTACCGGGGCCTATTTTGTTTGGCGCAATAATAGACAGTACATGTGTAATTTGGCGAGAGAAATGCGACGAGCAGGCTTCCTGCTGGATTTATGACACTGACCTGATGAGCAGAAACTTTTTCATTTTAGTTGTATGCTTTAAATTAGTGTCAATAACGTTCTTTATACTCGCTCACCAACTATACAAACCGCCGATGGAAAGTGCGGTACAGTTTAAAGTCGAGGACGAATTTGATGTTATGTCCCAATCGTTATCGTCTGCTGTGACGATTTTAACTCCTGATAGTGATACGTCCAAAGGATTTTAAGCCGTTCTCACTATCAACCCTTTCCCACTTGTAGAAAAATGTTAACACATCTGCAGCAGACGTCTATTTGAAACATTGTGGCAAAAGAAGAAATTGCTCAAAACGAGTCATTTCTCCTTTTGCAACAATGTTTTCAACTTTTTTTTAAAAATAATTAAATTCTCATTTTTGGAGATATTTCACATTTTTGCCAATTTGTTTTAAAAAGTTGTCTGCTGTAGATTTGTCGTAAGTGGGAAAGGGTCAACAAATAAACCAAGACCCATTATAGCCCTTCATCAGGTGACCTGTTTATAAGAAATAATCAAGAGAACTCAACCCAAACTGCGGACTGCTGATTGTTAAATGATACTTGCTGTCAAAAAGATTCTCCAGAAGCTTCTAAACCCCTTTCCCTCATACGACAATTTTGATAAAATATGTTCAAAGTCGTCTGCTGAAGAATTGTCGTATGAGGGAAAGGGTTAAGGAGAAGTTAGAGGAAGAGTCAACTTAAATTATAACTAAATCATGGAGAGCTTCCGTTCAAACTTCTTTGAAAAGTGTTGACATTAAAGTGGCATGGTACGTTTCCGCTATTTGGTTTCTCCTTTAACCCTTTTCCACGTACAATAAATCTTCAGCAGACGACTTCTGAAACATAAAGGCAAAACTACGGAAAGCCTCTATAGATGAATGAACAATTATGAAATAAAGTTGAAAACATTGTGTCAAAAGCAGAAATCGCTAAATAAAAGCAATTTCTCCTTTTACCAAAAGTATTTTCAAAAGTCGTTTTGTTGCATTTGATAATATGTCAGAAAGCGTCTGCAAGTGGGAAAGTGTTAAAAGGTTTCGATTCCCAATTTAACTCACGTAAATAAAATAATTTTCAAATTATTTGGTAGAAATGTTCCTTGGATGACCCTCTATAAGATTCCTTCAAGCCATGTTGATTGGTCGAAACACATGGCCGCCAGGGGGGCGGGGCTATTTTGCCTTATATGGCTATAGTGAAAACTTAAAAAATCTTCTCCTTTCGAAAGTGTCAGGCCGATTTTCAAAAAAAAAATGAAGAAATATTCCTTGGATGATTACGAGTGTCTCTCGTTTTCAAAGAAGACAACATTAAGTAAAACTGCCATATAGTGTAAAATCGAGGACACCATTACTTTTGACAGCTCAAATTTCCAATCTCTATTAAAAAAATAAATTAAACATTCAGGTGTCCAACTGTTTTTGTCTTCATTTCAAATAATCAAATCAAGATCTAAAACAGCTTAAAAAATGTAAATATTTGGTGTTATTACTTTCACCATGCAGAAGACTTTCCAAAGTTCTGTTGCAAAAGAAAATAACAATAACAGTGATTATAATGAAATTACAATATTTTATATTTGGTTGTGAATGTTTTGAAAGTTGTCTGCTGCAAAATTTATTATTTGTTGGAAAGGGTGAAACTAATCTAAAACACTTCTATTTTTGTATATTTCATAACAGATTCCATTAATAAGTACACAATAAAATTATGTTTATTTGGCACTAGTCATTATTAGGGGAAAGGGAATTTCAACACTGATATGAAGGGTTAGGGTTTTATTTGATAATATTGTGTTTACAGATGTTATGTGATATACCACATGCGGCAGTCATATCTGTCATTCGATAATTTGCGTTGGCATATACACACATCCATAAAGTATCTCAAAGAAATGAGCCCTACAATATATTGCTGCTGAAGGATCAAGCAATTAACCCTTTCCCACATATTGATGCTTTCTGATGCAGTAGACTTTTGAAAACCTTGTAGCAGGAGGAATTGAACATAATGAGCAATTTCTCTTTTTGTCACTATGTTTTCAAATCAATTCAACAGTTAAATGATTACTTTAGAGAATTTCCATATTGGAGAAACAGAATAATGAAAGCAAACATACAGAGAGAGAGAGAGAGGGTGTGGCGATAATATCATAGCGAGACAGAGAATACCTTACTAAAGTAAGAGAACTGAACTAAGGAGTTTGGACAAATAAACAAAAAACATTGTGACAGAGACATGTAAGGATTTCCTCATTTACGCGGACTGTTTTCAGAAGTTGCCAGATCTGACATAACAATGTTACATTACGAAAAACATGGTTATTATAAGCAATTTCACACAGGTTTGAAAACATAATGGAAGAAGAAAACATGACCATATTCATGTGTTGGCTGTTCCGACTTTCTTATTCTTCTAAACTCTAATGTTAATTTCTTGATTTTGTCTGTATACTCACGGTAAGAGAAAATAAATTACTAGATATCAGAACAAACCATAGTTCAGTCCCGTAAGATGTTACGATGATATTTTTTATTTACGTTTTATCCTACGTTTTGGAAAAGCCAGTCGAGGGATCTTTTTGCGAGAATCTTCATGTCTTTGAAAAAAAAAAAAAGGTTCATAAGGTTCCAGTTGGAGCTTAACGGGTTTATACTCAAGCTTTTCAGCAAATGTTCGACTGATTTTGAATTTTTTTTCTTCAAAATGAATTCCACAAAGTGTACTATATTTAGTGTTGGTCCACAATTTAAAAGTTTCTCTGGCCGATTTCTTTCTGTTGATATTCTCGCACCATTTCTAACTTAAACCGGGTTCAGTCGGGAACAAGAACGTTCCAATTCCCGAGACTGACGAATTGTCACAAAATGCCGCGACGCATCTACCCATTTTTCATTAAATAACACTATAATTAAACAATTCACGCGTTCTATGCCCTCGCAAACGTAAAACCATATGCAACTTCAAGAATGTAAGTCTGAGATGACGTCACACCCAAATATGTCACGTGACAAAATAAAATTGATTTCGTCTCGCGGCTGCGGTAAGTTTAAACCATTATAAAAGCATTAAAACAAAGCGTATATATTTTTTTTCAATGATGAATGGATTTGTTTTATGCTTAATTTCTAGTTTGTGCACTATTTACGACATGTTGAAACGGTTGCAGTGCCACTTTAAGGAGATCGGGATCACCGCTTAATTTACTCATTAAAGGGAGACTACAATGTTTATCATAACATTATTTAAAATGTAGTGTTCTCGCTTGCTTTATATACACACACACACACACACACACACACTTGTGCACGCTAGTGGGATCGATCTAAATAATAATGTTGACTGTGGGCATCTTGTTTACCCGAATCGTGTACGTGCTCGGACTCATGTACATACACTGAATGTAGGTCTACCTAAATATCAAAGATCCTGGATTTGTAACTACCTGATTTTTAGTATGTTTTGTGTATGAAAGATACAATCGTGTACGTGCTCGGACTCATGTACATACACTGAATGTAGGTCTACCTAAATCTCAAAGATCCTGGATTTGTAACTACCTGATTTTTAGTATAAACATTGTATTTCAATTCTTGGGAGGTTCACAACAGAATTGAGGGCTTAACTTTGTTGATTCACCTCGGCACCTATCAGAGCATACACTACGGGAAGAGTGACTGCCATATGACACGTACACCAATAATTACGACACACGCCCTTTGTCTAGGTTACTAGAGGGATCTATAAATATCTTCGGTTCCCCAACTATCAGATGGGAAGATCTGCAACATTCGGAAATTAACACTAAGAAAACATCTTAGAATAATTTATTTAACAAAGACGAAAAAATAAAAGCGGTTGTCAATTTTGAGAATCTTATACTAACATTATTCGTATCGTGATAAATGTGTAATTATTATCTAACTGTAACATAAACAAGATGCCCACAGTCAACATGTCGAGCACGCCACAAAGGTTTTGTCACAGACATAGTGCTCTTCCATGCAATTGCAACACAGACTGACAGAGAGTCGATCTGATAGCAGTAAATTAAGGGCCTTCTATAGTACTGAAGTGGTTGTAAAATGTCTAAAGTACATTAACCCAACATTTGGTTTTATTTTTAAGATACCATATTATCCTTAATGTTTAACATACATCATTTTAGTATGTTTTGTGTATGAAAGGTTCAGGCTTATTTGACATAGGGATAATTTTACACACCGACACATGTATTGAAAGACACATGTACTTATCCTCATTAAATAATAAATCCTTAAAATGAACATCTTTTGAATAATGGAATATTTTGCGTTTTGGTACTTCAATCCCACTTTTGGAATGTGGACCTTAATTGTTTAGAGAAGTGTTGTCAGTAGTGGACAAAAAACATAGGAAACAATAGGAAGTTAGTTTTTATTTAGATTTCATTGAGAAGTTTACCAAACAAATAATTGTAGCTGACACAGCATCCAGCTTTAGAAAAAGTTATGACAAAAGTTGTCTGCTGCAGTGGGAAGGGGTTAAATATTGGTGAACATGAGTGCCCAGTAACTTTGGAATCCTATGATTCTCATTTTGACCTTTGACCTCTAAGTGTGACCTTGACCTATAAGGTACAGGCTTGAGCCTTGTGTGCGGCACTTCATCTCGTCATGTTAAACATGTGTGCCCAGTAACATGGGAATCATATGATGCATGGTTGAGATGTGGGCCGGACAAGGTTCATACTCATTGATAGCTTTGATCGCTAAGTGTGACCTTGACATTTGATGTACATGCATGGGTCTTGTGTGTGACACGCCGCCTCATCATGATGGTCGTTTGTGCCAAGTGTCTTGGAAACCTTATGATGCAGTCAGACGTCCTTACGTTTCGTTTCACCCCTTAGGTGGTTCATCCATTGTTTTCCAAAAAAAAAAAAAAAAAGAATAACCACTTAAGAAACAAAAGATTAGTAAAGTGGTTACGGAATAAATCAAACAATCTTTCTTTTGTCTCAGGCCACACCTTTAACCACATAAGAAGTAGAGTCGTTTCGTAACCTGTCCGTTTGGTAACCGGGAAAACTTGGCCGATATATTTTCCGGTGCGAAACAGCCAATTTAGTATTAGGTACAAACGGGATGATGGTGGAAACGTCGAATGACTAAAACGTCGAATTAATAAAACGGAACAAAACGGGAGTGAAAACGTCGAAAAGGGAAATATATAGCCTAAATATAATAATTGTATTAAAAGTTAAAGTTTGATATGTTATACCAAAATAAAGCGAGGGCATAATGAATTTGTTTGTTGCAGCTTTAAAAATAAATTGTTGTACAAATTATGAATTTTATACGTGTTATTAGTTGTTCTTAAATTTTGTCGTCTCCGTTATGTCTTGTTTGTTGCAGCTGGGACTACGCGTATTAGTAGTCCCTGGTTTCAGCTTTGAACATAAATGGTACGCAACATCCCGTAACCTATATATATATAGAGGATCTTACATTCGTGCTTATTTGTTATTGTTTTTATGAAACGAGTCGACTGAAATAATATGACACGAGGCTCTGCCGACGAGTTTCATAAAAACAATATCAAATAAGCACGAATGTAAGATTCTATTTATCACATAACACCATAAAAAGATTGTTTTCAATCTTTAAATCGATCTTTCTTCGTCCTCATGTAGACAGTGACCGAAGTTCAAATGCATACTTCCACTGTAAAAAGTAGTCCCTATTAATAACCTTTTGATTTTATACAAAATTAGCAACAATTAAGGCACTTATAACATTTATCTAGATTTATTCTCTTTAAACAATATTTTACGAAACGGAGAGGTTACGAAATGTCTGGACCCCCTTCCCCCCCCTCCCCCCCCCCCCCCCCCCCCCCCCCCCCATGTACTCATGTACGACATAAATAAATGACATTGCCACTAAACTAACTATTTGGTTTATTTACCCTCGCCATGCAGAATTAACTATTTGCCATGCTGTTGTAATGAACTTTAAAAGAAAATAAATCACACGTGGTATCATAAGTGAAGAAATGTTTTCCAACCGATAAATGCCTAGTGATAGAGTGACGTCCCTCTTATAGCGCCCTGGAACGAGGATATTGAAAGTATGATAATTATGTGTAAAGGACAAAAATGGAATTAGTGCTAGTTAATCATCTGTTAAATCGTGAATCTACGAACTTTATCGTTGAAAGTTTGACATGTTTTGTTATGAATATGTCAGCTACCAGATGACACCAAAGTAAGTATTGAAATGTCATTAATTCAATTAGAAATATTACGGTCGAACATGCCTATTAATCTACCACGTGTGTTTATTTCAATCATGCGTGCTATTTAGTGTACATGTATGACAAGAACGCGGGAATATCGAAATCGAAGATCCCGCGAATTTTGTGTACAATAAAGGGAAGTTTACTTATTATGGTAAAATTGTAGCCATAAAAGCTATAACAAGGTTAGTTACACCTACGGCTACGCTAAAATTGTACTCATTTTAATTTATAACAATTGTTTCATTTATTTTTCACTTAAAACTATGTCTGATAACCAGTAATCTAGAAACTTGCCGTCTTCTCGGACCTTTGTTTACATTTTGTAATGAAGAGCAAATTGGTCAAAAGACATGGAAAACTCTTTCAAGAAATAGCCATATGATGGGGGAGGGGGTGGTTTGTAACGATAGTTTCAGTTGATAAGTCTTTTCCAGGATCAGGACGTTCCAGCGAGAATACAACCGCATTTTTCTGATGAAATGGATAGATTTTATGTCAAATTATGCCAAATTCATTCACAGTCATGCTGATCTAGAACCAATTACTCCCTCAAAAAAAACTTTGAGTAGAAATCAGTTTTTACCATCACAAGAATGTATTGAATTTAAATTCATTGTAAATGGTTTCAAGATGCACTGGAAATGATTGAGTTGATAATTTTAGTATTTTAACCATGTTTGAAAGTGAAAGTAGAGACTTTACATCTTCAGCAGATTACTCTTGAAAGGGGGGGGGGGGGGTTTGTATTTGGCAAAATGGAAATTTTTGCATTGGCGAAATGGAGATATATACATTGGCGAAATGGAGAATTCTGCCTATCGAAAGCTAGCTATATTAGTAGCAACCCCAGCTAATTTTTCAAACATGTTTTATTTAATACAAATTGGGCTTATTTAAAAGCTACTGTCAAAAGCATTCAGGAACAGTTTAGTTTTTGTAAATAGCTTCACTACAACAAAAGTTATGATAAATATAATATTCTAAATTTCAACCTTTTTCCGGAAATTTTCCCTTATATAACGCACTTATAATTATGTTGCGCGCGCGGAACCGAGGAAAGTTACTTTTTATCAAGATTTGTTATAACTTTTGTTCTAATGAAGATAATTTAATGAAACTTGGTAGATTTGTGTAATTTGTCCTGCTTAGTTTAATAATGTTATCTATTTACATGTAGCATTTGTAGTTTTTGATTAATTATCAAAACAAAGTACAAAAAAAAACAGTTTTACAAATTAAATCGAGGTAATACGCATCACTATATCCAGTCGTGGCAAAAACATCGGAACTCATCAAATATATTTGAAACTGCAAGTCCAACATTCTAAAGCTGCATGAGTGTCCAGATCATCATGTGGAATAACTTCTTTTCCTACAATTTTTCAATAATACTTTCCTTCATTACAGAGACTGTCCACACTTTTGCCTCAATATTTTCAAAGTTGTTGAATGATTGACAAAAGTAAGTAATTGTGACTTGCATCATTCGTCTTGGGGTTACAATCTACTCTTTGCAGGAAGGTAGCCAGGAAGATTGTTGTGTGGATTAAAACAGGCTCAAACAAAGAAACTTAACATTTTCTCACTATTTAACCCTTTCCCACATGGGCATGTTTGCAGCATACAATTTTTGAAAACATTGTGGCGAAACCAAAAATTTCTCATGATGCCACAAGGTTTTCAACTTGTTAATAATGATACTTACATGTAGATTTTTTGTATGTTGGAGAGGGTTAATCTTTTTTTATTTTCCCAGGCAATAAATCATAACAACAGTTAATGTTGTTTTACATTTTTTAACTAATATAAGTAATACTAATTAATAATAACAGACTATATAAAATAACTAGCATAATACAGTTTCTAATTTCGACTTAAAAATACAAGTACTGGAATGTTTGAAACAGTTCACAATTATCTCGCCATATTCCTTAAAGGACCACTGTCTTCCAGAATTACACATGTACGGCACAAATCCTTTGTATAATATATATCGACTGTCAACGGTCTGTCGGTCATCTCTCATTGGCCACTGAAAACATCCCGACTTTGTACAAGGTGCCATAAACTTTACTGTGGCATTATCAATATCATTTACTTTCTATCAAGTAAATTTCCACTTTCTAAATCTGTAGAACTTATGTGATGTTGTTTACAGAATGGACCAGGGAAGGCATCATCCATGTTGAATTCATACCAGAATACTAGTTGTCTTGGCTGAAATAAATCATGAAATATGTGTTAACCATTTGCCACATACAACAAATCCGCAGCAGACTACTTCGAAAACATTAAGGCAAAACATGAAAAATCTCTATAAATGAAAATAACATAATCGAATAAAGATGAGAACCTTGTGACAAAAGGATAAATTGCTCAATCTATCCTTTTGCAACAATGTTTTCAAAAAAATCCCCTTTAACCCTTTTCCACATTCAATAAATCTGCAGCAGATAGATATCAAAACATAATGACAAAATATGGGATTCACTATGAATGAAAGCATAGTTAATGAATAAAGCAAAATACATTGTAGGAAAAGGAGAAATTATGAGCAATATCTTCTTTTGCCACAATGTTTTCATCTGTAGATGTGTCTATATACATCTGTGAAAGGGTTAAACATATTTTCCTATTGGACAGGACTTAATTGTAAAAATAAAATGTAACTTTGAAATGATTTCTTCACATACTGTACGATAATAATAATTAATATGACTCGAATAGCAATGCACGAAACGATGAGAAACATCGTTAACACAACTGATTGACTGTTGCTTGATTCGCACGAAAAGGGCTGAATGTTTCAAATGGTTGACGATGCAAAATTACATACTTTGTCAAAAAGATATATTCATTAACTATTAATTGCAGTTAATCGCCGGAAAAAAAAAAAAAAAAAGATAGGTTTGAACTTTGAGTAAACTTTGACCTCGTCATTTGCATACGCAAGTGAAAGTAAACAAACATTGAAATGGCGATTTACAAGTTATCATGGATTAATGTCATAAAATTTCTTCATAATAATTATATTCGAACTTACCTCATACAATAAATGTATGTAATCGTCGGTTTTAAAGCTAAAATTGTCGTAATCGGTCAATGTTTACATCGTGTATCTATGGAGTCTCAGCTTCCAAAATGGCGGATGGAAAATTTTCCACGTGGCGTAATATTTTTATTTTTTCAATTGAAAATGCGGGTAAGTAATTCTCGTCTCAGAAACATGATCTTTAAATCAAAATAAAGTTAAAAGGGTGTAGTTTTTCAGAAAACATGTAACATAATGATAAAATGTTTGAATTCTGAACTATTTAGCGTCAAACTCTCGGCCCTATATTTTTGCGTAGGATTGTCATACAACCATGTAACAACTTCCGGAAGCTAGCTAATCCTTTAATCTGATAGGTTATGCAACTTTCGTGAATATTAATGAGATCTTTATGACCCGCAACTCTCTTAAGATATGACCCCTGCAGCGGTGCGAGGGTGTTAATTGGCCAATCAGTCACGCAAGCGTGAATTTGATGTATACACGGGGATTATAAATCGCCGACAGAGTTACACAGTATACATTGATTAGAAAATTACACAGTTAGTTAGAGATTTCAATTAGCTTCAATACACTACACTTTATAGTACTCTACGATGTTAGTTAGTGAAAATATTGGTAAAAATGTAACACTAGGGTATGGATTTTGGACATTTCCAGACCGCGTATACGATAATCACTGATAAGCTGGGGTTGCTAATATTAGGAAATAAATAAACAAATGTTGCGAGATGGAGATTTCTTCCCTGGTGACATGGAGATGTCTTCCTTGCAGAAATGGAGAATTTTTTCCCTTGCGAAATGGAGATTTTCTCTCTGGAGAAATGAATATTTCCTCTCTTGCAAAATAGAGAATTCTGCTTTATACTTACAAAAATGTACAAGTCTGCTTATCGAAAGCTTGTTATCCCCTCGTCAAACAGAGTTTGAGAGGGGATACAGTAACGGGGCTGTCCCGTTTGTTTGTGCGTCCGTCCATAATGTCCTTGTGACCACTCTACACACAACATCCTTTGACCGATCTTAACCAAACTTGGTATATAGTATACTATATGGCAAGGTCTAGAAGCCCATATTTTTTCAAGGTCAAGGTCAAAATTGGACTTTGCCTGTCAGATTCAAATATAATTTAGTAGAAATGTTCCTTGGGTGACCCTCTATAAAAACTGTTCAAGCCATACTGATTGGTCGAAAAACATGGCAGTTAGACGGCATCAGAAAATGGGCAAAATGACGAAATTTGAAAATTCAATTTTTATAAAAGTGTTTGTCTGATTTTAAGAAAATATAATACGAATCTTACTGTAATGATCCTCTATTTAATTTGTTTATTAAGCCGTTTTGATTGGTTACACAATCATATCAACCAGGCGTCATCACAAAAGGGGTAAATTGAAATTTTAGCTACAAATGACAACCAACTTCTACCATTCCAATAGACCAATTTCCACAAAACATCACAGGAATGTTCCTTTGGTGGTCCTCTTTCAAAATTGTTCAAAGATTAAAATTCCATTGAGAACTTTGGTTGCTGCGGCATCAGAAAGTGCGAAAAATACCCAAATTTTAAAATCCTTTTCCTCCATAATCTGCTTGTGCGATTGCAAGATAATTTGGTAGAAATGTTCCTTAAGTGACCCTCTAAATAAACTGTTGAAGCCATATTGATTTCGTTGAAAAACAGGGCAGCAAGGCGGCATCAAGAAAGGTGCAAAATGACAAAAACTTTATAATTCCATTCTTATTAAAGTTCTTGTTATATTTCAAGATATAAATGGCCTTTACTGATAAGCTGTTTCTTGAGAAGTGTCCACTCCTTGCAGTTTCATTTGCACTCCTTGATCAAATTTTCCCAGATATTTGCAGTTAAATGTTTGCTTCTAATTTACTATCAATTAGGTGATCGATTTAGGGCCATCTTGGCCCTCTTGTTTTGTCCGGCGTCTGTCTATCCGTCACACTTTTTTGTCACACTTGAGCAGTGCAGGTGACACACGTGCTCCACGGAGCACTCCATTCTAGTTTAGAAGGCTTTCACTTTGTACACTGCGATTTTCACCCTGCGACAATATTCGTGTCTAGACATTTTTCTATGCGACATTGGCAATTATGACGTGAGAATATCGCAGGATCGCGGCCTCGGCAGAACAGTGCACAATGTCTTCAACTCTATTCTGTAATTATTCTTACTTTTATGGAGATTTTCCATGTTTTTGCCAAGATGTATTCAAAGTCATCTGCAGATTTGTTGTATGTGAGAAAGAGTTTTTTAACCCTTTCCCTCATATAGAAGCTTTTTGACACCTCTGCAGCAGACAGCTTTTTTTGAAAACATAGTGACAATTTAAAAGGAGAAATTGCTCAAAACGAGCTATTTCTCCTTTTGCCACAATGTTTTCCACTTTAAGTCATAGGTCATCCAACTAATTATAGAGATTTTCTATTTGTTGAAATATTTTTAATGTCGTCTGCTGCAGATTTGTTGTATGAGGGAAAGGGTTAAGTCCTGATTTGACCTTCAAACCCCAATATGGTGAAGGTAGTACTCAAAATAATGATCTTGCTCATAGGACTTATGTTCCAACACCATAGGGTATACTTGAATGAATACTTATGAATACTTATGAATACTTATAGAGAGGTATCAACCCTTTCCCTCATACAACAATTCTGCAGCAGATGACTTATTTTCTCAAAAAATAGAAAATCTCTATAAATAAATGGATAACCGCTATGACTAAAAGTGGAAAACATTGTGGCAAAAGGAGAAATTGCTTGTTTTGAGCAATTTCTTCTTTTGTCACTATGTTTTCAAAACGCTGTCTGCTCCAGAGGCGTCTGAAAGCGTCTATATGAGGGAAAGGGTTAAGGTAGAAAGACCTGTTCTTGCATTTTTTCCTTACCAAGATCCCAGATAGCATGCTTTCTGCATTTACAGCATCTATCTATATCCATTAACCCTTTCTCACATACTACAAACCTGCAGTAGACAACTTTCTCACAGACAAAAAACATGCAGCAGACGAATTTGAAACCATCTTGGCAAAAACATTGAAAAACTTATTAAATCATGAAAGAAAAATTATTGAATAAGAGTTAAAAACATTCGTTAAAGGAGAAATTCCTCATTGAGGGAAGTTTCAATGTTTTCAAAAGTTGTCTGCCGTTAAGTACATCAAAGGGTAAAGGGTTAATACAGGTTATACAGAAACTTTCATCTTCATCTACATACAGGTTATATGCTTCATGTAGGCATATAATTATATAAATACAGAGACCTGGGTAAGGGAAACATTCTTGATCTTTTCCCCTACATTATCACGCTTCCCTGTGTTGTTGGTACTCAAAAGAGTTTGTCTTGCTGTCGCTGATAGGACTTCTTTTGAGTACCTACCCATTTCATAGGGTTGAAATATTGGATATGGATTAAAGATAGTGAAATTAAGTAGCTTATCAGGAGGTGAATGAAAATACATGTATTATATATATGTGGGTTTAGATAGTATGTCAATATCTTCCTTAATTAACCTTTTCCCATCTGCACCAAATCTGCAGCACATGACTGAAAGCATCTATCAAAAAATATGAAAAACGTCTTGGAAAAAGAGAATGTAATTGTTAAATGAAATAGTTTGTCGACTTCTTTCTTAATTTTAAAGGAATCCGTTGTGGTCGAGTGGTTAGCGTCTGGGATTTCGAAACCGGGTATCCCGGGTTCGATCTCCAGTCGCGGCACTACGGTCATGGTGGAGTGCCCTTTGGCAAGGCACATTTTCTAGCCTAGTACTGGTTTGTTTACCCAGGGATCATGAATAATTAAATTTAATTGCGCGCTAAATGACCTTAGCTGTTAATGCGCCATAAAACAATATACATTCATTCATTCATTCTTAATTTTAAGACCAAATTCTGTTTTAGCTATCTATAGGTATTATGTGTTAACATTTATCACCATTGCAATTCCTATGATTATGAAATAATGTCCAAATACAAAACTGGAAGAGGTGGGGAATGTACACACTTTGCTCTGAATCTGATATATGTGATTGATCATATCTCATTCTATACATCATTCACACACATTTCTGTGTGAATAGGAACACCGAGATTCCTATATGTACCTACAGTAAAGGACTTGGTGGAAGGAAAATAATAGAATCGATGAATTATCCAGAGCTGCAATTTGATAAACTGACAATTCTGCTATTTCTCTTCAGACTTTACAGGCTTTAGGAGGTATTTTCATTATTTTCACCCACTGTTTTATAGCTGCATTATGTGATTGAACCTGTGGCTGTTTACCTGTACAAGCTGGGGGGGAAATCATTCTCTGCAACCAACCTGAAATCAAAGTATATTGAGTATTTTGATTAATCTTCCAATGGGTACCACATGCACAGCTGCCTATTAATTTTCAAGACAAATGATTTGGTTGGAAAGTTGACCCTTTCCGTTACACAGCAAATCTTCAGCAGCCGACTTCGAGATGATCTAAACAAAATAACAGAATGTCTTCAGCTGTAAATGAATGTTATATATATATTTTTACTGAAAAAAAGTTAAAAAATTATTATGGCTGAAGGGGAAATTACTTGTTTTGAGCAATTTCTTCTTTTGTAACAATGTTTTTCAAAAGACATCTGCTGTAGAGGCTTCAGAAAGCGTCTGTATGTGGGGAAGGGTTAAAATAGGTAAAATAACTTGTTTTGTCATTGTCAGCATAATTAGTATTTCTCCCTGCAGCAAAAACCAGAAATAGATTAACCCTTTCACACATACTGAGATTCTCTGACAACATTGTGGCAAAACGTGTAAATTGCTCATTATGACTCGATATGAGGAATTTCACCTTTAGATGCATTTTTTTTTTTTTTTTCAACTTAATTCATTGATGATTTCTCATTTCCTGCAAATTTATTGTAGATCTATAGAGGGGAATGGGTTAATTATCAGAATATTCAAGAAGTGTCAACATTTTTTGCATTTTGGCAATGTTTAAACCTTGGTTTGCCAAATAAACGACAGACTGTCCTTTCTGATCCCAGGTTTAACCGTTTCCCTCATATAGATGTTTTCTGATGCCTATGTAGCAGGCGGCTTTTTGAAAACATAGTGACATGAGAAGAAATTGCTCAAAACGAGCAATTTCTCCTTTTGCCCTTTCCCTCATACAACATTTCTGCAGCAGACGACTTTAAACATATTTTGTCAAAAAATGGAAAATCTCTAATTGAATGGCCAACCTTTGACTAAAAGTGGAAAACATTGTGGCAAAAGGAGAAATTGCTCGTTTTGAGCAATTTCTTCTTTTGTCACTATGTTTTCAAAAATACGTCTGCTGCAGAGGCGTCAGAAAGCGTCTATATGAGGGAAAGGGTTAAAGTGAGTATTTCGAATTCCAAAACCCTTATTTGACACTTGAACGCGATATTGTGGGTTTTTGAGTACCCACAGCATACAGTTTGGTTGGGTATAAGAGAAATATAGAAGGGACAAAACCAGTTTACCTCCAGTCTGGACTGATGATGCAGATTTGGCATTCATTTAAGTAGGCTCTATCAGCATGGTAAAGAGTGAAATATTTATAGGAGGTTCTTGGTGAAGGCAAATGGTTCCTATTAAATAGGTAACAATGCTTTTTCTCTGGTCTATTTACAGGACACTTTCTTAACCTTATCTCTCATTAGGGTATTAAACCCTTTCCCCCATATAGACGCTTTCTGACACCTCTGCAGCAGACGGCTTTTTGAAAAACATAGTGACAAAAGAAGAAATTGCACAAAACGTGCAATTTCTCCTTTTGCCACAATGTTTTCCACTTTTTGTCATAGGTTATCCATTCAATTATGGAGATTTTCTATGTTTTGACAAAATACGTTCAAAGCCGTCTGCTGCAGACTTGTCGTATGAGGGAAAGGGTTAAACCCTTTCCCCCACTTACAACACAGTTAGAGTTTGGACAATTTTGAAAAACATGTATATCGGCAGTGTTCCTATTCACGTACGTTTTTCACGTAAAAATGTCTGAATGAACGTACAGATTTTGATACAGTGCATCAGCTCTACGTGACACGCACGTAAAGAAAAAAGTGGCAAAAAAGTAAAATTTAAGCCCTAAATCTACGCAAATTCTTGAACGCCTCCATTTTTGTCAATAAATGATGCCTTTCGCGAAAATCTACTTTCATTTTGTCAGTCATAAGGACAGGTCTAAAAGGCGTCCGTTTATCGTAGTCGTCTCGGTGCGTTTTTCACTAATCCGCGTTCCGGAATTTCTTCTCGCGTTTTAGACCCAGCGAACTTGTACACGTGACCCGAACTGTTATCCTTATCTATTCGCATTGTCTCGGTCATTATGCGGCTAACGATAGTTTACAAGGATCTTTTCGCATTGTCTCGGTCATTATACGGCTAACCACAGTTTGCGAGGTATACCAAATGCCTTATTTACATGGTAACAAGTTTATTCGTCTGCTAGAAATGGCACAAAAACAAGCGACACTTACCGGCCTCTGGAAAAGAGGACCGGAAAACGTTGAAAGTATATGCGAATCAACCCCTAGTCACGAATTCCACATCCGCTGAAGAAGAAGCCCCTCTCGCAAAAAAACTAGGTTTGTCACTAGGTTTTCAAAATGCCGTCTGCTGCAGAGGTGTCAGAAAGCGTCTTTATGAGGGAAAGGGTTAATCCTCCCATCTGGTTGAATTAATGATGCTCCTTTGCCAATCTGAAAATACTAATTAACCCTTTCCCACATACAGACGCTTTCTGAAGCCTCATCAGCAGACGTCAGAAAAAAACATTGTGGCTTTCAGGGGTTTCATTTTATTCCAGAGTAGCAGGATAATAATTGAAAAGTAGGCGGGGGTGACGTGTCAGGGAGTCCTCCCCCAGTAGGGGTAAAGGAAATTCTGTCTAAAGGGGCTTTAGTAGCCCTGCTACCAGGTCATTTTGAAACAATTGAAAGTTTCCCTTTAGTTGACTAATACATTTTTTATTGTATGTGGGAAAGACTTATTGCCCTAATCTCTGAGACCAAATCTTCGTTATTTCTCACTTTATTTACTGAAGAAAATCAGCATGATGTGTGTAGAAGTATTTAAGGAAAAGTTGCTTGTTTTGAGCAATTTCTCCTTTTCATTCAATTCTTTTACTTCCCTAAAGCCTAGTTTTCACTGTCCCAGTTCAGGTCCAAGTATCTCCCGGTGAAGACTATACCAGGATGATCCATGACAATTGTGCCATAAAAATCAATTGCATTCTCAAATTCCCGTTTGATCCAGGATGACCCCAGTATGGCATGGTGTATTTACGGTGTCACACCGGCATGTTTCCGGTCCATCCCGGTGAGACCACGATCGCGTAATGACCCTGCCAATCCAACCCGGTAGAACCCCGGTTGTGTGCGGTGGTGACGCCCGGTATACCCCTGTGGTAACCGGAGAGTACCAGTATATAAACTGAGACAAGCGCAGATCAGCATCAGTTTTCTATCGTCTGTCGAAGAAGAAGCATCGCAAATTTATCCGGGGCTAACGGTAACTACACCCTGTCTGTTACCGTCGTGGAAACGGGATAAACTGGGTTAGTCTGTAATGAAAAGGGGGGGTCTACCGACGGCATACGCTGTTGTTAACCGTCTGCAAATCCGGCTCAGACAGTGTCCGTCCCTAACTCCACCGGTGCTAACAAGGCTTTACCAGCATACACCGGAGCTATGCCAGGTTTACTCTGGGGTTCACCGTATGTCTTCCATGAGTGGAGTATTCCCGACCGCCCTGGATTACTAGTCTTATCACGGAAGAGCCACAGTAGAGACCCGGTCCTGCGCCTGTATATACAGACGACTTTGAACATATTTTGTCAACAAATAGAATATCTCTATAATTGAATGGATAACCTATGACTAAACATGGAAAACATTGTGGCAAAAGAAGAAATTTTGTCACTGTTTTCAAAAAGCCGTCTGCTGCAGAGGCGTCAGAAAGTGTCTATATGAGGGAAAGGGTTAAATATCTGCACATTTTGTCCCAAGATGTTTACAAAGGTTTCCACAACAGATGTGAGAAACGATTGAAGAGGTTTACATGGATGATTTCAAAGTCGGCTGCTGCAAAGTTGTGGTATGTTAGAATCAGTTGATATAAGAAATACATTCTATAAATAAAGATTTTCTATAAGTCTGCCAAGATGTTTCTCATTGATCATCAGTTATAGGTTGAATAAGTGTAAATTGAATCTAATTTTAGAATCTTAATATAATTACAGGTGCTGTGGTTGACATTTAAGCAGTCTTTCCCCTAGACAAAAATCACGCCAGAGACACGACAGAGACACAAGGTAAACGGCATCTAGTTGGGACATCGAATTGCAGGTTGCTGAAAATATACTAGGACAAAAATCCAATATCTAGTCTTTTCTGCAAGGGAAATAAATCGAGAGAGGTTTATTTATAGTTTTATCTTCTCATGTAAGTTTCGTTTTTTGCTTTTTTCGGAGCTCCTGATAAAGGGGACTAACCCTTGTAAATTACTATTTATCCCTTTTCCAAATACATTAACATTGCAGCAGATGACTTTGAAAACATCTACGTAACAACTACGTAACAATCTATTAATGAAATAATCATTATTAAATAGTATTTTAACCCTTTCCCTCATACTGACGCCTCTGAAGCAGACAGCTTTTTGAAAACATTATGTCAAAAGAATAAATTGCTCAAAACAAGCAATTTCTCCTTTTGCCATAATGTTTTTCACTTTTTGTCATAGGTTATCCATTCGATTATAGAGGTTTTCTTTTCTTTTTGACCAACTATGTTCAAAGTCGTCTGCTGCAGAATTGTCGTATGAGGGAAAGGGTTAAAAAGTAGTCTTGCCGCAGACACGTCAACATGTGTTAGTAGATGGGAAAGGGCTAACCTGAATAAATTTCTCATTTACCAATGAATCGTCTATGCTTTAACCCTTTCCCACATACAATCAATCTCCAGCAGATGACTTTGAAAACATCTATAGGTAAAATAGAGGTGAACAAATTGTCGAAAAAGGAGAAAAAGCTCTAAACGACCAATGTCACAATGTTTTTCGAAAGTCATCTGCTGCAGAGGCGTCAGAACGCATCTATTATATGTGGGAAAGGGTTAAAAAATTAGCTGTTGATGAGTTTTGAGCCAGTTTCATTGGAAGAATCAGTTCTGTAGAAGTTAGAAAAAGTGAGAAAAGTCTGAAAATGGCTACGTCACTAGGTAAATACTAGTCAGATGACTGAAATTGGCTGCACTCAATCTACATTAACCCTTACCTACCTGCAGACGCATTTTGATGCAATAACACAGGGTTCTCAAAATGTTTTGTTGTAACGGATCAAATGAGAAAAGTAACCGATCAGGCTTAGGGTCAGGTCAAGGGCAAATCCCTGGTAGGTGGCCCAGAGGAGCAAAACTAACAGATCAAAAAGTGATTTTACCAGATAATTTTGAAAACCCTGTAACAGCAGACGACTTTTGAAAACGTTGTGGTCGACAAAGGGGAAATTGCTCATGATGAGAAATTTCTCCTTGGGCCAAAATGTTTTCAATTATATTTAACAATTAAGCTTTCTTTGCTGAATGTGGGACAGGGTCAGCAGACGACTGATTATTTCAAGGAAAACGGTTGAAAATAAAGCGGAAATTGTCAAATGATCCAAAATTTGTCTGAAAGAAGACGGAAAGGATTAACCCTTTCCCTCAAACAACAATTCTGCAGCAGACAACTGAACATATTTTGTCAAAAAATTGGAAAATCTCTATAATTGAATTGATAACCTATGACTAAAAGTTTTGTCACTGTTTTCAAAAAGCCGTCTGCTGCAGAGGTGTCGGAAAGCGTCTGTATCTCAGAAAGGGTTAAAGGTGTTTTAATTTAAATAGGAAATATCATAAATTGCCATTAACCCTTTCCCACATACAACAAATCTGCAGCAGATGACTTTGAAAACATTTTCCCAAATATACATGTAGAAAATCTCCATAAATGAGATTTTAATTATTGAATAGAGTTGACAAGAAAGCGTCCAGAGGTCCAGATAAGGAGGGGTATTCAGCTCTTTTATCCATAATTTCTCTCTTATTATTAAAGCAAATCCTATTCTTTTGAGTACCCACAACATAGGGTTAGAGGGTCAAATAAGGATTTTAGAACATGCAATACAGGGCCCCCTTATCTAGAGCTCTGGAGTTTGTGTCTCGGAAAGGGTTAATAGGGAAACTGAGCAATAAACCCATCATTAATGCATTACTGCAAAGCATAAGTATGTTGATATATATATATATAATATTTAATTAAATATAAAATTTATTACCACACAGCTGGCGTCCTGAATAACAGTAATAATCCTAAGTGAATATACTGTATTTTACTTTGTCCTAGTTGGCACAAGACTTAGTGTTAGTTTAGTTGTAAAAACAATTTATGTGATATTTCTATCCATGGTAATTTGATCTAAGGATTTTAAGTTGTATTACTATTATCAGTTATTTGGTCCGTTACTGACCCACTATGGTAAAATGTCTGGCCTCCATTTATCGATTTGTCCTTTTTAGCTCCACTGGCTGAAAGCCAGTCGAGCTTATGTCATGGCGAATTGTCCGTTGTGCGTGCATGCGTTAACTTTTTCCTAACGACTTCTTCTCACTAACCACTTGGCCAATTTGGTTGAAACTTTATAGGAAGCATCCTCTCAATGTCCTCTCTTAAATTCCTTCAAATTTGTTTGATCCATCCATAATTCTGGTTTCCATGGCAACCAAAAGAAAAAAATAGTGAAAACTTAAAAAATCTTCTTCTCTGAAAGTGTTGAGCAGATTTTCAAATAATTTTGTAGAAATGTTCCTTGGGTGACCCTCTATCAGATTCCTTCAAGCCATGTTGATTGGTAAAAAAACATGGCCGCCGGAGGGCGGGGCTATTTTGCCTTATACGGCTAAAGAGAGAATTTAATCTTCTCCTCAAGTGTCAGGCTGATTTTCAAATATTTTTGTAGAAATGTTCCTTGGGTGACCCTTTATTAGATTCCTTCAAGAAATGTTGATCGGTTGAAAAACATGGCCGCCAGGGTCGGTGCTATTTTGCCTTATATAGCTATAGTATAAACTTAAAAATCTTCTTCTCCGAAAGTGTTCAGCCAATTTTCAAATAATTTTGTAGAAATGTTCATTGTTGATTGGTCGAAAAATATGGCCGCCAGAGGGCGGGGCTATTTCGCTCTATATGACCATAGTGAAAATTTAAAAAATCTTCTTCTCCGAAAGTGTTGAGCAGATTTTCAAATAATTTTGTAGAAATGTTCTTTGGGTGACCCTCTATCAGATTCCTTCAAGCCATGTTGATTGGTTGAAAAATATGGCCGCCATGGGGTGGGGCTATTTTGCCTTATATGGCTATGGTGAAAACTTAAAATATCCTCTCCTCCGAAAATGTCAGACCGATTTTCAAATAATTTTGCAGAAACATTCCTTGGGTGACACTCTACAAGATTCCTTTAAGCCATGGTGGTTGGTAAAAAATATGGCCACTAGGGGGTAGGGCTGTTTGGAGATTTGATTTTTGCCTTATGGCCGTGGAGCGATACTGGCCCTCTTGGGGCCTCTTGTTAAAATCTTCTTTTTCTATCCAAAAATCACTAACAATATTACAACTGTAAATTGTGTTTATGAAAATGAACACAAAAATTTTCCGTAGTGGGTCAGTAACGGACCAAATAACTGATTTATTTCATCAACCACCTTTCATGAGCAAAAAAAATTGATATTGTTTCATTTACATTTGACGGTTTTTGACTAGCGTTATGACGTCAAACCACTGACGTGACGTGATTTTTAGCTCCACTGGCTGAAAGCCAGTCGAGCTTATGTCATGGCGAATTGTCCGTCGTGCGTGCGTAAACTTTTTCCTTTAAACAACTTCTTCTCCCTAAACACTTGGCCAATTTGGTTGAAACTTCATGGGAAGCATCCTCTCAATGTCCTCTACTATATTCCTTCAATTTTTTTTGATCCATTCGAAATTCTGGTTTCCATGGCAACCGAAAGAAAAAAATAGTGAGAACTTAAAAAATCTTCTTCTCCAAAAGTGTCAGGCCGATTTTCAAATAATTTTGTAGAAATGTTCCTTGGGTGACTCTTTATTAGATTCCTTCAAGAAATGTCGATTGGTTGAAAAACATGGCCGCCAGGGGGGCGGGACTATTTTGCCTTATATTGCAATAGTGAAAACTTAAAAAATCATCTTCTCCGAAAGTGTTCAGCTGATTTTCAAATGATTTTGTAGAAATGTTCCTTGGGTGAACCTTTATCAGATTCCTTCAAGAAATGTTGATTCGGCGAAAAACATGGCCGCCAGGGGGGCGGGGCTATTTTGCCTTATATAGCTATAGTGAAAACTTAAAAAATCTTCTTCTCCAAAAGTGTTCAGCCGATTTTCAAATAATTTTGTAGAAATGTTCATTGGGTGACCCTCTATCAGATTCCTTAAAGCCATGTTGATTGGTCGAAAAACATGGCCGCCAGAGGGCGGGGCTATTTTGCCTTATATGACCATAGTGAAAACTTAAAAAATCTTCTTCTCCGAAAGTGTTCAGCCGATTTTCAAATAATTTTGTAGAAATGTTCATTGGGTGACCCTCTATCAGATTCCTTCAAGCCATGTTGATTGGTCGAAAAACATGGCAGCCAGAGGGTGGGGCTATTTTGCCTTATATGACCATAGTGAAAACTTAAAAAATCTTCTCCTCCGAAAGTATTTGGCTGATATTCAAATAATTTTGTAGAAATGTTCATAGGCTTACCCTCTATCAGATTCCTTCAAGCCATGTTGATTGGTTGAAAAATATGGCTGCCAGGGGGTGGGGCTATTTTGCCTTATATGGCTATAGTGAAAACTTAAAATATCCTCTCCTCCGAAAGTGTCAGGCCGATTTTCAAATAATTTTGCAGAAACATTCCTTGTGTGACACTCTACAAGATTCCTTTAAGCCATGGTGGTTGGTAAAAAAATAGCCACCAGGGGGCAGGGCTGTTTGGAGATTTTATTTTTGCCTTATGGCCGTGGAGCGATACTGGCCCTCTTGGGCCTCTTGTTCTAGTATTCAGTACTAGTATTTTTAGAATTCCTAGTATTGAACCCACTTTAATAATGAAATGAAACAATATCAATTTGCTCATGAAAGGTGGTTGATGAAATAAATCCGTTATTTGGTCTGTTTTACTTTATTTTCATAAACACAATTTACAGTAACTGTTGTAATATTGTTAAGTGATTTCCGTGATTTTGGGATATAATTTTTTTTTAAAGGAATAATTGAATGGCGGCCATTTTGTCGACTTTTGACTTCTATACTGACCCACTATAGAAATTTAGGGGGTCACCACATGACTGCTCTTGTTCAATGAAATTGCTAGTTTCTAGTGGGAGGTGAAATAAAATTATAATAGTTTTACAGAGCAAGTCTTTTTCAGCTTTGCTCAAGGTGAGTTATTGTGATCGCCTTTTGTCCGGCGTCCGTCGTGCGTCAACTTCTTCTCCTCAGTAACCAGTGGGTCAATTTGGATGAAACTTCACAGAAAGCATCCTCTCAATGACCTCACCAGAATTCCTTCAAATTTTTGGGATCCATGCAAAATTCTGGTTTCCATGGCAACGAAACCGAAAAAACTTCAAAATTCTTCTTCTCCCAAACTGGTTGGCAGATTTTCAAATAATTTTGTAGAAATGTTCCTTAGATGACCCTCTATCAGATTCCTTCAAGCCATGTTGATTGGTAAAAAAACATGGCCGCCAGGGGGGGGGGGCTATTTTGCCTTATATGGCTATAGTGAAAACATAAAAAATCTTCTCCTCCGAAAGTGTCAGGTCGATTTTCAAATAATTTTGTAGAAATATTCCTTGGGTGACCCTCTATCAGATTCCTTCAAGCCATGTCGATTGGTCGAAAAACATGGCCGCCAGGGGGGGGGGGGGGGGGGGGGGCGGGGCTATTTTGCCTTATAATGGCTATAGTGCAAACTTAAAAAATCTTCTCCTCCAAAAGTGTCGGGCAGATTTTCAAATAATTTTGTAGAAATGTTCCTTGGGTGATCCTCTTTCAGATTCCTTCAAGCCATGTTGATTGGTCAAAAAGCATGGCTGCCAGGGGGCGGGGCTATTTTGCCTTTTATGGCTATATTGAAAACTTAAAAAATCTTCTCCTCCATAAGTGTCGGGCCGATTTTCAAATAATTTTGTTGAAATGTTCCTTGGGTGACCCTCTATCAGATTTCTTCAAGCCAAGTTGATTGGTCGAAAAACATGGCCGCCAGGGGGGGGGGGGGGAGGCGGGGCTATTTTGCCTTATATGGCTATAGTGAAAACTTAAAAAATCTTCTCCGAAAATGTCGGGCCGATTTTCAAATAATTTTGTAGAAATGTTCCTTGGATGACCCACTTTCAGATTCCTTCAAGCCATGTTGATTGGTCAAACAATATGGCCGCCAGTGGGCAGGGCTATTTTGCATTATATGGCTATAGTGAAAACTTAAAAAATCTTCTCCTCCAAAAGTGTCTGGCAGATTTCCAAATAATTTTGTAGAAATGTTCCTAGGGTGACCCTCTATCCGATTCCTTCAAGCCAAGTTGATTGGTCGGAAACTATGACTGCCAGGGGGCGGGGCTTATATAGCTAAAGTGAAAAAAAAAAAGTCTTCTGTAGCCTTTGTGGCTTTATATTGATATACAATGACATTCTCAACATTTCAATTTAGACTGATGGCAGTTCCTTGACTACAAAACCTTCATCGCTGCAGACTACTTTATAGATAAACAATAAATGTTCTTGTTTATTTCATCTATGCCAATCATTTATAACAAATGTCTTAAAAATATGAGAATGAGAAAAACCATAAAACTTTTACGAAAGCAACAACAAAAATATTTTATTTTTCGAATTATATCCAATATAAGGCTGCAGGTCTGAAAATCGTCAATGAAATGACATCCAGATAAAAAGGCCATACTGAATATGATAGACCATTTTTTGCCCGTTCGCTCCTTCCGTCTGTCACACTTGTTTCCACTCAATAACTGAAGAATGCTTGGGCGTAGGAACTTCATACTTGGTATGCAGGTTGGTCAAGACCAGTAGCTGACTCCTATTGATTTTGATGTCCGAAGGTCAAGTAAAAAGTGGTTTCCGCTCAATAACTGAAGAACGCTTGGACCGAGGAACTCCATACTTGGTATGCAGGTTGGCCATGCCCATTAGAAGACCCCTATTGATTTTGAGGTCAGAAACATCTAAATTCAAGGTCAAGACCTTGAGCTGAAAAGTCACTGACAATGAGCTGAAAAATTGTTTTTGCTTGGGTCCAGGGACTTCATACCTGGTGTGCAGGTTGGTCACTACCAGCAAATGACCTCTATTGAATTTGAGATCACTAAGTCAAAGGTCAAGGTCACGTCCATCACACTTGTTTCCGCTCAATAACTGAAGAAGGAACTTCATACTTAGTATGCAGGTTGGTCATGACCAGTAGATGACCCCTATTGATTTTGATTTCAGAAGGTCAAAGGTCAAGGTCATGGTGACCTTGTGAGCTAAAAAATGGTTTCTGCTCAATAACTGAAGAACGCTTGGGCCGAAGAACTCCTTACTTGGTATGAAGGTTTGCCATGACCAGTAGAAGACCCCTACAGTGACAATGAGCTGAAAAATTATTTTTGCTTAATGGTTTTGGCCATGGAAGTTAATACTTGGTTTGCAGGTTAGTCACCACCAGCAGATGACCCCTATTGATTTTGAGGTCACTAGATCAAAGGTCAAGGTCATGGTAACCTTCAGCTGAAAAATGGTTTCCGCTCAATAACTAAAGAATGCTTATGTCAAGGAAATTCGTACCTGGTGTGCAGTTGGTCCTAACCAGTTGATGACCCTTATTGATTTTGTTAGATTTTAAGGTCACAATGTCAAAGTTCAAGGTCACATTAACAATGAGCTGAGAAATAGGTTTTTGCTTAATAACTGTAGAATGCTTTGACCATGGAAGTTAATACTTGGTGTGCAAGTTGGTCACCACCAATAGATGACCCCTATTGATTTTGAGGTTACTACATCAAAGGTCATGGTCATGGTAATCTTCAGCTGAAAAATGGTTTCTGCTCAATAACTAAAGAATGCTTATGTCGAGGAACTTCATACTTAGTGTGCAGGTTGGTCCTAATTAGTAGATGACCCCTATTGATTTTGTTTGATTTTTAGATTACAAATTCAAAGGTCAAGGTCACAGTAACCTTCAGCTGAAAAAATCATTTTTACTCATTAACTGTTATGCACTGGAACTTCATACTTGGTGTGCAAGTTGGTCCTAACCTATAGATGACCCCTATTGATTTTGACTCTCATCATTTCTTTTCCTCCCCTACGACCACATAAATGGTCTTGACTGAAAGATGATATTTAATAACTGGCTGATATAAATGAAATAATGTTGAAATGGTATAAAAGTCCAATAAAACTAGACATCTTTTTGAGAAATGATCACCAAAATAGCAACATATTTGTGAAGTTAAGTACAACTTCACATATTGTTGGCTTTTTACCTATTCTATATCTATAATTCTGTTTAATATACACATTGTGAAGTTTCCCGCCTTTTTCAGTCAATGGCAGATGACTATATCCCTTTCTCACATACAAACTGAAGCAGACGACTTTGAAAACATAAGAAAGAAATATAGAAACTCTCTTTAAATGAAAGATTATTTTTGTGTTACCGAGTTAAAAATCTTTTTTCAAAATGGAAATTTTACTAAAAAAGAGCTTTTCTCATTTTGCCACAATGTTTTTGAATAGTCAACTACTGCAGATGCATCAAATGCTTTTGTAAGTCAGAAAGGGTTAAGAGACTGTGTAACATTATGGAATATGATACTGAATTTCCTGTATTATAAGCAAATTTATTCATTTTGACTAGTTCTAAATATCATCAATTGATCATTTTAACCTATTATTTAATGTGTTGACTCACTTTTCAAAGTTGTAGCTGGAAGATCAAAATCATATAGAAACATTACAGGTATTGAGGTAATAAGAACCTTTATTTTTCTCTCTCTTTTCCCACAATGTTTTGAATGTCACAAGTCAGCTCTAGCCCTGTAATGTATTCTCAACTATGATCAAGGGTTAAATAGTAAACCTTTTTCCCACATATAGACGCTTTCTGACACCTCTGCAGCAGACAGTATTTGAAAACATAGTGACAAAAGAAGAAATTGCTCAAAACGAGCAATTTCTCCTTTCGCCACAAATCTTTTCCACTTTTAGTCATATTATGTTATCCATTCAATTAAAGAGATTTTCTATTTTTTGACAAAATATGTTCAAAGTCGTCTGCTACAGAATAAGGGTGAAGATTGTCATCCTTTAAACAAGGAGACAGGGCCTGTACGAAATAGTCTGGGCAGACTAGAACCAGATTCTGTACAGAATAAAATACAGAAACTGTGCAGCAGTCTCTGTACAGAAAAAAATCTGGTTCATTGAGACATAGTTGAACCAGATTCTATAAATAGATTTTTCAAATGGAGACAAAGAGCAAAATCTGTACAGAATTTCGCGAAATATTTAAATTAGGCAGAAAAAAAATCGGTGTAGAAAAAATTCTGGGTGCAGAAAAATTCTGGCCAGAAAAAATTCTGGGAGCAGAAAAAGTCTGGCCAGAAAAAAATCTGTACAGAATTAATTCTGTATGGAGAAATGCTAAAAATGTGTAGTAATATTTCCTTTCCCACTTGAAGACACATTTGCACCAGAAAACCTGTGATAACATTGTTGAAATAGGAGGGATTGTTTGAAACAAGCAATTTCTCCTTCTGCAACAATGTTTTTCAAAGATATTCAACTATTGGACATAATTGAAAACATTGTGACAAAAGGATAAATTTCTCAATGAAAAATTCGCAAAAAAAATGGTGTAAGTAACATAATATTTTATTTAAGTTTAAACACAAACATTTTCAATATCAAACGAGATATTTTCTTTTAAACAACCTTTAGGATTATGCACATCTCCTCTTGGTATTCAATGTCATAAATGGTTTTAAATCATAAACTGTATCTTTAATTCTTTTGTTTCTTAACGTCTTGTTTCTCTTTCCTTGCTTGCCCAGGAATTTCTTGCTTGATCCATTTTTCAACTGCATGCCAACAATAATGTGAGTAACAGCATCTGGAATTTAAAAAAAAGAAGTTTTTAAATTTTGCTATTATTTTACTCCTTTCCCATTTAAAATTTCATTTTTGACGACTTAAAATATTTTTGCATAGACATTTTCAAAGGCGTATGCTGCAGATTTGTTTTGTGTGGGAAAGTGTTAACTGAAAATCACCTCAAATAAGTCCTACTGTAAAAATTTAGATTTTATCCTACACTATCCGAAAATGAGTATGTCCGAATTCGACGCTAGTTATCAGTGGCAAGCTCTCAACATCTGGTTTCGAAAAACCTGTGAAAAAGGTGGAAATATCAAATATTAAGAACAGAATAACGTAAGATTATATTTGATAGGTATTTTTCAACAAATAATCATATCTATTAGAATTATAAACCAAAAACTACGATGAAGATTTAAATATTTCTCTCACGGATTTAACCCAGAAAAACAGATGTGTCGAAGATCATGAAAATGTATCTTTTGAAGATTGAGAAAGTATAAATTTCATTAGAAAGATAATATGTATTGCAATAGTAATGTATTACTGTTTTAACACGCATTATTTTGAGGTATTTATTGAATTAATCGGGACTTTAAAACCGATTTGTCGCTGTGTTGACAAAGACATAAAATGGCGGCCAATCGCGTAGCGAACACGATTCGTACTAGAATTGCTATGCATTTGTCAATTTCAGGCCGATTTCCAGAATTTCTATATTAAAATAAAGCTCAGATTATAAGGTTTAATTTGATATTGATCAGAAAAAACATACCTGGTAGTAGAATATGAGGCGAACACCGCACGTTCATCGTCTTGAAATTGCAGTCATTCAAATTTCCGGTTCACCGTTATAAACACACGTTCGTAAGTGTGACCCACTAAAATCCGTCGTAACATTTGTAGCAAGTAAAACTCAAAAACTATTGAAATGAAAATGAAAAATGAGATATGAAAATAACAAAGATATTTTCTGGAAGTTTAAACATTGTTCTGTTCCAATGGATAACAATATTTTAATACGCTACACTCTTTGATAATATTTTATCCTTATGAATACTGTAATGTCATTCTATCAATAATTTGGAACAAAATTAATAAAATACAGAAATCACAATCCCTCATTCCCTGTGTCTTTTAAACCAGGCATTATTCAAAACACAAACAAATTCTAGATGTTCAATGTATTTCTAACTTTAGTTGAAATGTTAAGCTTTCAGAATATGTATGGGTTTTTTATATACATGTGCCAAATGTGACTTCAAAGTTTAATTAATTGCTACAAAATGTGAAAATTTGGAAAATTTTATTTCTCCATGTCATATTTTAACCAGATAACAGGTGTACAGGTGGAGTTGCTTATCTACGTCCCTCAATATTTAAAAAAACCATGCATGATTTAAGAAATTTTCTAAGCTCAATTATTCTGGTTCACTTTTTGTCGAAGTCCATTTTTCTGGTTCGCTTTTTTTTCTAAGTGCGAAAAATCTGTCTGATACAATAATCTGTACAGACAAAAACCTGGTTCAGTAAGATTCTGTACAGAAAAAAACAAAAAGTCTGTACAGAATTTATATCAGATTCTGTGTCTGTGTTTATTCTGTACAGAAAACAGAAATTCTGTATGTATTCTGCCCAGAATTGGTACAGACTCTGTACAGAATTGGCTCAGAGTTTTCGTACAGGGTGTTTCTCCTACATCACTATATATATAAATTATGTCCTATTTGGCGGAAAAAGTTTTTTCCCGAGATTTGGCAATTTCTCAAAAGGTTTTGACAGTGAAAGTAGATAACCATCATAGAAGGTTTGGGAAAATACTATCTTAACCCTTTCCCTCATATAGACGCTTTCTGACGCCTCTGCAGCAGACGGCTTTTTGAAAACATAGTGACAAAAGAAGAAATTGCACAAAACCTGCAATTTCTCCTTTTGCCACAATGTTTTCCACTTTTTGTCATAGGTTATCCATTCAATTATGGAGATTTTCTATGTTTTGCCAAAATACGTTCAAAGTCGTCTGCTGCAGAATTGTCGTATGAGGGAAAGGGTTAACCCTTAGCAACATACAACAAATCCACAGCAGACTACTTTGAAATTTGATTTAATATAAAATTAATTATTTAGGCTTAAATATGAAAATTCAGTATATATATATATATATATGCGAATAAGATAATCTAGTTATTGAGTACAGTTGAACAATTTGTTGCAGAAGGAGAAATTGTTCAAAATAAGCCACAGGCATAAGCCACAGGCAGTCAGTCGTCTGCTGCAGAGGCATCAGAAAGCGACAATATGTTGGAAAGGGTTATTCCTTTCCCACATACAAAAAATCTGCAGCAGACTACTTAGATAAATTCTTTTCATGTTAACCCTTTCCCTTATATAGATGCTTTCTGACCGCAATTTCTCCTTTTGGCACAATGTTTTCCACTTTTAGTCATAGGTTATCCAGTCAATTATAGAGATTTTCTATTGACAAAATATGTTCAAAGTCGTCTGCTGCATAATTGTCATATGAGGGAAAGGGTTAAAAATATCTACAAATGCAAATTACTTGTATAACTATTGAATTGAGTTGAAAACTAAGCATTGTGCCTGGCATATGAGGACAATTTCTCATTTTGCCATGTTTTAAAAACTTTTCTGCTGCAGAAGCATCAACATGCATCTGTCTTAATCAGGGTTCGAAATTAGCAGTAGCAAGTAGCAAATTTGCTACTTAAAATTGGAACTTGCTACCTGCCCCAAAAGTGTGTAGCAAAAACTTGCTACAGGAAAAAAAAAAATGGCCATTTTTTGTCTTCGCTCAATGTTTCTGTTCCTTTCTGTGCGTAATTACGCACTCTTTAATCAAATTGTTCAAACAAACTCATTTTCAAGGTGATTAGTAAACACATAACATTTTATCAGAAGACAATAAAAACTCCACCAAGTGTTACAGTGGATGCACGTTAATTATCAATTTAAAGCAAGTAATCTCAGGTCATAAGATGAATTGAATTAAAGGTGAAAGCTTCCTTTATATGTTAATTTTTATCTTCCTAATGCTATCTGAAAGATGAATTTGCTACCTATTTTAAAAGGCTTTAACCCTTTACCTCATATAGACGCTTTCTGGACAGAATACGTTCAAAGTCGTCTGCTGCAGAATTGTCATATTAGGGAAAGGGTTAAGCAGATGGCAAGTACTTGCTACCAGTCTAAAAAGTTTTGATCCCTGAAATTATTATAAATATTTAGCCCCTATTCCACATACAACAAATCTGCAGCAGACGACTTTGAAAACATCTAGGCAAAAACATGGAAAATCCCAATAAATGATGGTATAATTATTGAAAAAAAAGTTGAATTTTAACAATGTGGCAAAAGGAGAAATTGCTCATCTTGAGCAATTTCTTCTTTTGTCACAATGTTTTCAAAAAGCCGTCTGCTGCAGAGGCATCAGAAAGCGTCTATATTTGGGAATGTTTAATTCAGTTTTCTAAACCTTACATTGAACAGAAGACTGGAAACCATCCATTTATTTAAACATTTTACGAGATGCATGCATTAACCCTTTCCCACTTACAACTGTCATCAGACCTCAGAGGTTTTTTTAGCTCACCTGTGCACGAAGTGCTCAAGGTGAGTTATTGTGATCGCCCTATGTCCGGCGTCCGTCGTCCGTCAACATTTTCTCCTCTGTAACCGGTGGGTCAACTGGGATGAAACTTCACAGAAAGCATCCTCTCAATGTCCTCACCAGAATTCCTTAAAATTTTCGGGATCCATGCATAATTCTGGTTTCCATGGCAACGAAATGAAAAAACTTCAAAATTCTTAAAAAATCTTCTCCTCCGAAAGTGTCAGGCCGATTTTCAAATAATTTTGTAGAAATGTTCCTCGGGTGACCCTCTATCAGATTCCTTCAAGCCATGTTGATTGGTCGAAAAACATGGCCGCCAGGGGGGGGCGGGGCTATTTTTCCTTATATGGCTATAGTGCAAACTTAAAAAACCTTCTCCTCCGAAAGTGTCAGGCCGATTTTCAAATAATTTTGTAGAAATGTTCCTCGGGTGACCCTCTATCAGATTCCTTCAAGCCATGTTGATTAATCGAAAAACATGGCCGCCAGGGGGGGCGGAGCTATTTTTCCTTATATGGCTATAGTGCAAACTTAAAAAATCTTCTTCTCCAAAAGTGTCAGGCCGATTTTCAAATAAATTTGTAGAAATGTTCCTTGGGTAACCCTCTATCAGATTCCTTCAAGCCATGTTGATTGGTCGAAAATCATGGCCGCCAGGGGGGGGCGGAGCTTTTTTGCCTTATATAGCTATAGTGCAAACTTAAAAAATCTTCTCCTCCAAAAGTGTCGGGCCGATTTTCAAATAATTTTGTAGAAATGTTCCTTGGATGACCCTTTATCAGATTCCTTCAAGCCATGTTGATTGGTCAAAAAACATGGCCGCCAGGGGGCGGGGCTATTTTGACTTTTATTGCTATAGTGAAAACTTAAAAAATCTTCTCCTTCAAAAGTGTCAGGCCGATTTTCAAATAATTTTGTAGAAATGTTCCTAGGGTGACCCTCTATCAGATTCCTTAAAGCCAAGTTGATTGGTTGGAAACTATGCCCACCAGATGGCGGGGCTTATATAGCTAAAGTGAAAAAAAAAATCAGGTGAGCGATTCCAGGGCCATCATGGCCCTCTTGTTCTGAAAAAGGGGAAGGGGCCTGCCCGGGCCTTTGAGAAGGGAAAAATTTCGCGGCATTTTAGAATAAAGGGGAAAAATTGTAAACTAGTATAAAACTATAATGTGCATGTTTAACTTTTATCATTACAAGGCCATCTGTCTATTTTTCATGTTCTTGAACTCCTCCACTAGATTGTCATAATCCAGTTCACTCAAACTATACCACTGTCAAGGGTCGAAATGAGCAAGATTTTCTACTTGCATTTTTTCGCAAGTGCTATTTTTTGTTACTTGCTAAATGAGAAAATAACTTATTAGAACTTTAATTTTAAGCAATACAATGTGAACTACAATAGTGCAATACACTGTTATGGTCAATCATGAATGTAATGTAACATGGTCCAAAACATGCTGTGAAAAGAAGCTGCTGAGACTGTCAGATATACAACATAGTCTAAAAACTGTGTTTCCATTTCTTGCTCCATATGTATGGGGTCTTTTCTGACTTAGTCAAGACAACATCCATCTTGTCACAGTAGTTTTTGGGTCATATTCTCTAAGGGCAACATCAGCAACTTTAATTCTCATCAAAATATCAAGTATTTCAGCACCAAGCCTACACCTCAAGTCAAATTTTATTCTGTTCATTGTAAAGATAAATGAGATTTAAGCTATAAATGTTCAAAAGTTAAATATGAAAAAAAAAAAAGAAAAAAAAAATTTTTTTTATCGCAGGGGAATTTATATTTTTAGGGGAAAAAATCTATGCTTATTTTCCGAGGGGAAGGGGCCGTTAAGCGGCCCCTTTTATATAAGGAAAAAAAAACCTGGACCTTTAAAAACATCTAGACAATCTCTATAATAATCTCTATAAACCAATGTATGTTTATTGAATAGAGTTGAACACTTTGCGGCAAAATGGGAAATTATTGATCATCATGAGCAATTTTTCCTATTATCTCAAATGTTTTCAACAGGTGTCTGTCTGTCTGTATACATTTCGGAAATTTATGACTAACATTATATAAAATCTATAAATATCAACACATTTCTCTGAATTTAAAATGACTGTCTCGTGGCTTTGCAGACTAGCTACTAGTATATAAATAGCGAATACAGTAATTCAATGCTGATATTGTAATATTACTTCTACATGAGGGCCTCAGCCTTATTCCAGTCTGCTGTTCTGTAGTGTGGAACTAATGCAGAAAGAGAGATTGAAGTAGTTCAATTCTGATGTTATTATACCCCCAGATACATAGTATATGGAGGCTATATAGGATCCGATACAGGCTTGTCGGTTGGTCGGTCCGTTGGTCTGTAGACATTTCTTCTGAACACTATTTCTCAGCAACCGTTGGTTGGAATTCAATATAACTTCACAAGAATGATTGATACCAAGCCTAGTTGTGCATATTGTCGGCGTGTTGCACTGGAATTAATTTTAAATGAGTTATGCCCCTTGAATTTCTGATACATATGTATATTGTCGACATTTCTTGTGGAAACTTTTTCTCAACAACCCTGTCGGCGTGTTGCACTGGAATTATTATCCCCTTGTCAAACAGAGTTTGAGAGGGGATATAGTAACGGGGCTGTCCGTTTGTTTGTGCGTCCGTCCGTAACAACCTTGTGACCACTCTACACTGATCATCCTTTGACCGATCTTAACCAAAATTGGTATACAGTTAGTTTATGGCAAAGTCTAGAAGCCTATTTATTTTCAAGGTCATACGGTCAAGGTCAAAATTGGACTTTGACTATTTTCTCATATAACAACCTTGTGACCACTCTACACTGAACATCATTTGACTGATCTTAACCAAACTTGGTATACAGTTAGTATATGGCAAGGTCTAGAAGCCTATTTATTTTCAAGGTCATACGGTCACTGTCAAGGTAAAAATTGGACTGACTATTTTCCCATATAACAACCTTGTGACCGCTCTACACTGAACATCCTTTGACTGATCTTAGCCAAACGTGGAATACAGCTAGTATATGGCAAGGTCTAGAAGCCTAGTTATTTTCAAGGTCATAGGGTCAAGGTAAAGGTCAAAATTGGACTGACTATTTTCCCATATAACAACCTTGTGACCGCTCTACACTGAACATCCTTTGACTGATCTTAGCCAAAACTTGGAATACAGCTAGTATATGGCAAGGTCTAGAAGCCTAGTTATTTTCAAGGTCATGGGGTCAAGGTCAAAATTGGACTTTGACTATTTCCTGATATAACAACCTTGTGACCACTCTACACTGAACATCCTTTGACTGATCTTAACCAAACTTGGTATACAGTTAGTATATGGCAAGGTATAGAAGCCTAGTTATTAGTCCCCTACCGGCGTGCCGAAGGTTTGCACTCCGTCCATCTGTCAGTCAGTCCATCTGTCAGTCAGTCCGACAAATCAGTTTTCCGCACTTTTTTTCTACATGCATTGAGATATTGAGCTGAAATTTTGTATATGGCTTTGTAATCATGTGTCACAGATCAAGTTCGCGTTTCATGGGATTTCGTCAATTTTTTTATGAGTTATGCCCCTTTTTGGACTTAGAATATTAATAAATCAGTTTTCCGCACTTTTTTTCTACATGCATTGTGATATTGAGCTGAAATTTTGTATATGGCTTTGTAATCATGTGTCGCAGATCAAGACAACAGAAACCAAGTCAAAACGTGCAAACCGGTAGGGGATTATGGTATTGCTTGCAATCCTACAGTTACTTGTTTTCAAGGTCATAGGGTCAAGGTCAATGTCAAAATTGGACTGACTATTTTTCCATATAACAACCTTGTGACCGCTCTACACTGAACATCCTTTGACTGATCTTAGCCAAAACTTGGAATACAGCTAGTATATGGCAAGGTCTAGAAGCCTAGTTATTTTCAAGGTCATGGGGTCAAGGTCAAAATTGGACTTTGACTATTTTCTGATATAACAACCTTGTGACCACTCTACACTGAACATCCTTTGACTGATCTTAACCAAACTTGGTATACAGTTAGTATATGGCAAGGTCTAGAAGCCTGATCTTGATCACAAGAGAACTCGATGTGATGATTAAATACCGAGGGGATGCATCCGCTCTGCGGTGCCCTTGTTTTTAAATGAGTTATGGCCATTTGAATTTCTCATACATATGTATATTGTCAGGCACCAGCTGGGGGTATTCATCACCTTCAGTGATATTTCTAGTTTTAATATCATTTGCCCTGCCCCGGTAGTGACTAGGGTTGGGAGTTTGAACCCTAGCTCGGCCAACATTCTTGCCGACGTCTGATAAAAGTCACTGACAAGCATCATTGGTCTTCCATTTAAGGTCTATGTGTAAAAGCAGCCAGTTGCTCGGAAAGTCTCGTTTCTTGGAGCATTAGTGTGGGCAAGCCAGGAAAGTCGAAGAGTAGGTGAACCGGCCAGTCCCACCGCAATATTACTGAAAACATTGTTGAAAATGGTGTTAAAGGCCTATCAATGTAATATCATTTAAAAATAATACCATACTAATGGACCTACATAATTTAACCCTTTCTTTCCCTCTTACGACAAATCTGCAGCAGACGACTTTGAACATATTTTGTCAAAAAATAGAAAATCTCGATATATATAAATTGAATGGATAACCTAGGACTAAAAATGGAAAACATTGTGGCAAAAGGAGAAATTGCTTGTTTTGAGCAATTTCTTCTTTTGTCACTATGTTTCCAAAAAGCTGTCAGCTGCAGAGGCATCAGAAAAGCGTCTATGTGAGGGAAAAGGGTTAATGTTATTTATGTCTATCCAAAGGTCATTGGCCTCAACAAGCCCTACCATGCCCTGTTGTGTCTGCTTCAATTGTTATGACTGTGGTCCATCGTGAACAACTATTAAGCCTTCACAATGGAGTTACCAATCTTCCTGATGCTGAAGACTTGAGACAAGACTTCCCGAAACTCGTGAGACTCCTGTCAGACATTTGGTCTGACTGACCAAATATTTCTGTCAGACCAAACAATTTGCAACATCGGAAGTTTGATTTGAAGAGAGTAGTTCTTGGTTGTTTCGATTTATTAACAGCAATCCACTTTTATCAGTAATTATACCTTCAATTATAGAGATTTTCCATTTATTTTTTAGTAGACATTTTTAATGTCGTCTGCTGCAGATTTTTATATGTGGGAAAGGGTTAAACAAACCAGTGTTTAAAAAAAATGAATGAAATTTCCAGTGATGATTTGCAAATTTATCTGTTTTGTCAGACATTTTGGGCTGACAAGAAAAGATTTTAGTCAGACCTTTCAAGAATCTGTCAGTCAGGTCTGAAGGTCTGACGGAGTTTCGGGAAGTCTGGACACTTACCTTCATAAAGTGGGAAAAAAGAGAGACCTTTCTAACAGACTGAGAGAAAGTTCTTTTTTTTTTGCAATTTTCATTATGCTTACGTTTCAATTTTTCTGCAGATGTTATCAACAGTGTGTATACCACATGACTTTTGACGTCATATTTGCATCTTCAGACAGCAATAAATCATCTTGATTAGAAGTAAAAAACAATGGTAACTTTTTTATTTATTCACCCTTTTTAATGAAACATGGTGCAGTCTACGCCGCTTACAATGTCCTATTTCCGGGTTTTTACAGGAGTTTGATTGGTGGTCTAGTTTTTTCAAACACTTCGACGAACCTGTTCTCAAAATCCAGTTTTGATAATGCTCCGGTTGTCGGCAATCTTAATAAATTTTGAGAAAAGGTTTGTCAAAGTGTTTGAAGAAACTAAACCACTAATCAAACTCTGCTAAAAAACAGAGATAGGGCTCTGTAAGTGGCGTAGACTGCGTCATATTTCATTAAAAATGATGAAGAAATAAAAAAGTTACTGTTTTTACTTCTAAACCGAGGTAAAATATTGCATTTGTGACGTAGTAAAAGTCACGTGGTAATTACACACACTGATCCATACATCTGGTAAATGATTAAAGTTATATTATAATATTACTATTGTTATTATTTCGAGCCATAACTCCTTTTACCCGAATGTTTTCAGAAGTCATCTGCCGCAGAGTGGTCCAAATGTGTGTTATGGTGAAATCCTGTGAGCAATAAAAAATAAAGCACAATAAAAAGCCAATCAAATTATTATGAAATACAGGGCTAACCATGAGGGGATAACAAGATACAGTCCTTAACCCTTGCCCTCAAATAGACGCTTTCTGACGCCTCTGCAGCAGACAGCTTTTTGAAAACATAGTGACAAAAGAAGAAATTGCTCAAAACGAGCAATTTCTTCTTTTGCCACAATGTTTTCCACTTTTAGTCATAGTAACACGTTATCCATTCAATTATAGAGATTTTCCATTATTTGACAAAATATGTTCAAAGTCGTCTGCTGCAGAATTGTGGTATGAGAGAAAGGGTTAAAAAATATGTCAATGGGCTCTGGAACGTGTCTGTCAATGAAACCCTTTCCTTCATGTTGATTGCGACACATTTCAACAATTATCAAAGAGGTACGTCGTCTTCAGATTTGTCGATTTTGGAAAGGGTTGTGTTGGGTAGATCTGTTCAGTTTGTACTTTTGGGTGAAAAACCGGGCTCTTATGTCGAACTTGGCCTTGAAAAGTGGGAACAAGCAGAGTTAATTTACTCCTTTTCCCCATAAAACAAAGATGAAAAGAGTTTGAAAAGATTGAGGCAAAAATATGGAAACTCTGAAGAGATTTTTGAAGTTTGTGTGGCAAAAGGAGGCACTTCTCATTATTAGCAATTTCTAATAATTAACCGTTTCCCTCATACGACAATTCTGCAGCAGACGACTGAACGTATTTTGTCAAAACATAGAAAATCTCCATTATAATTGAATGGATAAACCTATGACGGAAAGTTGAAAAACATTGTGGCAAAAGGAGAAATTGCACATTTTGTGCAATTTATTCTTTTGTCACTATGTTTTCAAAGAGGCGTCAGAAATCGTCTATATGAGGGAAACGGTTAAATAGCTCTTTTGCATGGAACTATACAGACAGATTTTGTCTAAAAAAAATATAGGGCTAGTAAATTTTCAGTATCTTTGGCACTAACTTTTGTTCTCTCAAGGCCTTTGATCTAGTGTGACATGCCCTTGTTGACCAGTACATTGTATTATCCCATAACTTCACATGACTTTTCTTTTTTATAAGTCGTCTGCTTTTACAATCATCAGACGACCGATTTGCACCAATCTAGAAATCTGGAAGAAATGTATTGATAGTGAGTTAAAATATTGCAAGAAAATGTGAAATTACTCGTTTTGAGCAATTTCACCGTGAATTGCAATGTTTTCAGAAGTCGTCTGCAACAGCAGGCGTCAAATGTCGTCTGTGTGAAGTAATAAATGGGTTATATAGTGATGCTTACAAAAGCTTGTCTGGAATTCAAAAAACCAAATAAACAGATGTTTATTCCCAAGAACTTGTCATTTGATGTGTCAAACTGATGGGTTCATCTGCAGTAATACTAAACCTCCAACATACAGGCACTTTATGCAGCAGACGCATTTTGAAAACAGTGTGGAAAAAAGAGAAATTGCCCATAATGTGATCTTAACATCTTTTAACCCTTTCCCACCTGTAGACACATTTTGATGCATCTGCAGCAGATGACTCTTGAAAACCTTTTGATAAAAGGAGAAATTGCTCAAAACAAAAGAGATTTTCCATATTTTTTAATAGACATTTATTGTATGTGGGAAAAGGTTAAAGAAACGTGATTTGCCATCATATTTGGTATGTCATGTCAATAGTTTCCTTTTAGGATTTAAGACTTAATCAAGTTAAGAAGCTTAAAAATTAAAAATTAAAATATATGACTATATTCATACCATGTCTGCACTAGATTACTACATTAATACATATTCATGCAGAATTGGCCCTTCGGGTGCTGGAACCCATTTTGCTAAGATACCAGTATAGAGCGAGGCCGGATGGCGCTTCTACCAAAGGCTCGATCAACTTGATCTATTGGGATCACAATCTTGTTTCTTAAAATCATCTACGAAACTACTGGACAAATTTCAAATCATTTCAACTTTTCCTTTAGCTGCATCTTTATTCAATTATTATACCCCCAGATACATAGTATATGGAGGCCATATAGGAGTCACGCTTGTTGGTCGGTCTGTCGGTCCGTTGGTCTGTAGACATTTCTTGTGAACACTTTTTTTTCTCAGCAACCCTTGGTCAGAATTCAATATAACTTCACAAGAATGATTGATACCAAGCCTAGTTGTGCATAATTTTATTGTCGGCGTGTTGCACTGGAATTATTTTTAAATGAGTTATGGCCCCTTGAATTTCACATACATATGTATATTGTCAGGCACCAGCTGGGGGTATTCATCACCTTCAGTGATATTTCTAGTTATACATTCACTTATATATATATATATGAAGATTTTTTTTCCTGCGTGTTTCAAAGAAGTCTGCTGCAGATTTGTTGTATCGCGGAAAGGGTTGAAAGAGATATATTAGGTATTGGGTGATTTTAACTGCCACCATGAAAAAGTGAAGAGATTGATATTTTTTTCTAAATGAAAGATATGAGCAAAAGTTGCTGACAATGTGTGTCTGGCCAACGCATGTTTCATGGGCTTATAAAGTACAAAACAGTTTCAAGATGTAGTTAAACTTGTTTTGTGTGATCCCATTGGATGACGGCTGGGTACATGTTCCCGTTAACGACTTGTCTGTCCTACAAAACAGGCTAAGGCCTTTTGAGTGATTTATGCTCTCTAAATGATTTATGATTTATTAAGGAGCATAAAGGTATTTATTTGAATCATGCTCATGCAGAATGTTCAAATCGCAAAACTAGCTCCAGGGTTTGGTTTGCTTCCTTGTTTACCCGGACCAAAAGTTTCGCTATTCTGAAAGGTAACCAATTTAAAAAGTTTTGATATATTAAAAAATTCAGAAAAAATGTTTTAAGAATTTGTGACATTTACTTGATAATTTACTTAATCTTTTATTTTAGGCACTTTTAAATCCTCTTTCTGCAGGAGATGTCTTGAACCGTTTAGGCAAAAACATTGAAAATCTCTATAGATGAGGGTATATTTACTGAAAAGGAGAAATTGCTAATTTGGAGCAATTTTTCGTTTTGCCACGTATTTGAAGCTAATTTGGAGCAATTTTTCGTTTTGCCACGTATTTGAAAACATAGTGACAAAAGAAGAAATTGCACAAAACGTGCAATTTCTCCTTTTGCCACAATGTTTTCCACTTTTTGTCAAAGGTTATCCATTCAATTATGGAGATTTTCTATGTTTTGACAAAATACGTTCAAAGTCGTCTGCTGCAGAATTGTCGTATGAGGGAAAGGGTTAACACAGATTCGTTGTATGCAGGAACGGGTTAAGTTTTGATTAATTCCAGATTATTCTTTTGACGAGTCACAATAAAGGGTTTACGGCTAAATTTCGGTTGTTTCCAAATTATTATAATTTTGATAGTTTTTCCATAAGAAACAATTATTAATACAGAATTTGTTATACTTGATATTTTTGTGTTGCATAATATAATATACAGAATTATGTACACTAGCATTTATAAGGTATTCCATTGGGTGTGTTAACTAGTGAACTCTTACATCATAGTTCTTCGCTATTTCGTGGGAGTTAATTTAGATGTTGTTATTGACTCTATTGACCCTTTTCCACCTTGAGTCGCATTTTGATGCAATTATCAGGGGTTTCATTTTGTTTTGGAGTAGCACGATAATAATTGAAAGTAGGCGGGTGTCTCGGGGTAAGGGGAAAGAAATTATGTTAAAAGAGCCGGGTAAAGATGCTTTGGTAGATAGGTAATTTTCCAAGCTAACGGGTCATTTTGAAACCCCTGAACTACAGCAAACGACTTTTGATCTTATGGAGACTTTCAATACTACCCGGTTTCGAAATCCCCAACGCTAACCACTCGACCACAGCGGATGAGGAATCCGCTGTGGTCGAGTGGTTAGCGTCGGGGATTTTGAAACTGGGTGTCCCGGGTTCGATCCCCTGTCGCGGCAGCCTGGGCAAGGCACATTTTCTAGCCTAGTATTGGTTTGTTTACACTGGGATCATGAAAAAATGAACTGTTGCTGTGATATAACTGAAATAATGTTGAAAGCGGCGTAAAACCCCAATAAATAAATAAATCAATACTATTTGCTACATGTTTTACATTACATTTTTTGAAAGTGGTAATGGGTAAGTTTAGATGACTTGCAATTGACTAGAAATCGAGAGAGAATCAAGTTTTGATGGTTAACTAATCTACAATCATTTCTCTTATTTCTTTCAGTTTCAGGATGGCTTCTGTATTTTCTGCTGAATACTGGACGTTAGCGGATGAGGCTTGGATTTGGATCGTCGTTGTTGCTTTCCTCGTCGCTACTGTTCTTGCGTTTGGCATCGGGGCGAACGATGTTGCAAATTCTTTTGGCTCCTCTGTTGGTGCAAAGGTCCTCTCCCTCAAACAAGCTTGTATCCTCGGGTCCATCTTTGAAACATTGGGTGCTGTTCTAATTGGTAAGTGCAATATTATTAATATCAAAGCTCTAGACAAGATGAGTACTTCGCATCGCAAAATCATTATTTAACTCTCAAACCATATGTTGTGGGTACTAAAAAGAATAGTCTCAGTGATGCAATTATTTTGAGTACCAACAACATAGTGCTACATAATGAGTCATTCAAGAGATATTGATGGGAAAAGATGAGTTAACCCTTTCCCTCATATAGAGGCTTTCTAACGCCTCTGCAGCAGACGGCTTTTTGAAAACATAGTGACAAAAGAAGAAAATGCTTAAAACGAGCAATTTCTCCTTTTGCCACAATGTTTTTCACTTTTAGTCATAGGTTATACATACAATTATAGCGATTTTCTATTTTTGAAGAAATATGTTCAAAGTTGTCTGTTGCAGAATTGTTGTAAGAGGGAAAGGGTTAATTCATCCTTATCATATCCTCTGAATATTGTATACAGATGATAGATCCCTCGTTAATTAATTGATGAAAAGTATCATGCTGTAATTGATGAAAAGTATATCATGCATTAATTGATGAAAAGTAGTATATCATGCATTAATTGAATAAAATGACACAGACCAGGCTGAACTAATTGATAAAAAAGTATCATGCATTAATTGAATAAAATACACAGACCAGGCTGAACTAATTGATAAAAAAGTATCATGCATTAATTGAATAAAATACACAGATCAGATTTAACTAATTAATAGAAAGAATCATGCATTAATTGAATAAAATACACAGATCAGATTGAACTAATTAATAGAAAGAATCATACATTAATTGAATAATATACACAGATCCGATTGAACTAATTGATAGAAAGAATCATACATTAATTGAATCAAATACACGAACCAGGCCAGGGCCTTTTTTCCAGAAATTGGGAAGAGGCCTTAATTAGCCTTTCATTTTGGGAAATTTTTACGCAAATTTCTCCCAAATTGGGGAAAATTAGACATAACATATGGCTATATAAATAGTCCTTTTTACAATAACTAAAACTTTTGCTTTATATTTATAATGCAATAAATCCATCATATTACCTTAAACAAGAGACAAATATATCTGTTAACAGTTTTACCCAAATGATTACACTAAATACAAGTTCACCTCACTTTCATTTTTTTTAAACATTTTTTTTCCTAGATTTAGGGATTTTTTTTTAAACATTTTTCAACTGGGACGCCACCGAATATCGGCCCCAGTTATATCTATAGGGCAAAAAAGCCCTGCAGGCTGAACTAATAGATAGAAAGTATCATACATTTATTGAATAAAATACACAGACTAGATTGAATTAATTGATAGAAAAGAAATCAACAAAAAGTGTCTCTTTGTGAGAAAGGGTTAACAGACACATGTATTCAAATATACAGCAATGGCATTGTGACCATTGTAATTTATGTGTTAGGTCACCGAAACATTCCTACTTGTCTTTGTAGTTTTGACATGCAGCCTGGGTTTTTATAAATGATCATGTCATTCACTGATGAATTAAACCATTCCCCACATCCAGAAACATGTTTAACACTTTCCCTCATATGACAATTAACCTTTTCCACATACATGTATGTACATCAAATCTGAAGAAAAAGAGTTGAAAACAATGTGGCAAAAGGAAAACAATGTGGCAAAAGGAAAATAATGTGGCAAAAGGAAAAACTGCTCATACTGATCATTAATCTTCATATTAACCCTTTCCCTCATACGACAATTCTGCAGCAGACGACTTTGGACATATTTTGCCAAAAGATGGAAAATCTCTATAATTGAATGGATAACCTATGACTAAAAGTGGAAAACATTTCGTCACTATGTTTTCAAAAATCCGTCTGTTGCCGAGGCGTCAGAAAGCGTCTATATGAGGGAAAGAGTTAAACCACAATGTTCTCAAAGATTGTCTGCGGCAGATGCGTTTTGACGGAATGGGTTAACACATTGTGCAGTAGAGTAATGAGTAACTCGAGAGCATTTTTCTACTTTTGCCACAATGCTTTCACCTAGTTGCTTGGGAAGATTGTTGTGTTGAGTACTGGTGTGAGAAAACCAGGAAATGCATGAGTAGGTGAACTGGCCGCCGTGATATAACTCGAGAAATTGTTAAAAACGGCGTTAAACTCCATTCAATCAAAGCTTTCACCTAGATTCTAAAAAATAAACTTTCATCTTTAGAGATTTTCAATATTTTTTGCCAAGATATTATTCTGAATTGTCTGCTGCAGATTTGTTGTTTTTGTGAAAAAAGTTAACAATCCTAGAAATCAAAGGTTGTTTGGACCATGTTATCATGTGAGTGAATCCTCTTATTTACAAACAACTATTAGATAACCGAGTTCACAATGTGTCAATGACTTGTTAACTTGATATTAGGGATGAATGACCTTTGATATATTTACATGCTATCTATCATGCAGTGACTATTTACACTTTTCTCACACAAACATGCATTTTTACACTTCTGCTGCAGAATTGTTGTATGAGGGAAAGGGTTAATGATTGTATTCTATTCATAATGTATCTAAATACTAAATTGTGAAGGCTTAGTTTTCTATTTGTAGTAATGTATCTAAATACAAACTGGTGGCTAAAAGTTTTGTATTGGTTATATATCGGGTACAAAACACAGTCCGTTGTATTAGAAAGATTTTAACAACAAATGTATGTATAAAAAGTAAATAACTGTAAATAAATGGTTCATTGCATCATACATGGCTTTTATCACGTATACACAACACAGTATGTTGTATTGGAAAGATTTTGGCAACAAATGTATGTATAAAAAGTAAGAACTGTAAATAAATGGTTCATTGCATCATATATACATGTGGCTTGTATCACGTATCCACAACACATTTGTAGCAGTCAGTCACTGTAACCACCCTAAACTATGGTATATCTCTATAAATTCAATAAGACATACTTTTTGAATTATGTTGAAAGCATTACGGCGAAAGGAGAAATTGCACATTATGTATCTCCTTTTGCCACAGTGTTTTCAACAGTTATCTACTGAAGTTGTGTCTGCAAATGTAAAATGGTTAACAACAAAAAAATGGAAGTAGCCTGTATCTTGTATTTTGTCTCTACAACTGTTTCTCAGCATAGGAAATCTTGAGTGCAGTGCCGAGCCCCGGTAGCGACGCGGGCTGTCAATCCAGGGGTTGTGAGTTCGAATCCCGGCTCGGCCAACTTTCTTTCTGACGATTGACAATTGTCATTGCGACATGCATCATTCTTCTTCCACCAATGGGCTAAGTCTATGTGGAAAAGCAGCCAGTTGCTTGGAAAGATTGTTGTGTGGAGTACTGGTGTGAGAAAACCAGGAAATGCATGAGTAGGTGAACTGGCCGGCATGATATAACTGAGAAATTGTTAAAAACGGCGATAAACCCCAATCAATCAACTTGAGTGCAGTAGTACTGATTATGTACTTATAGGTAACATAATAGGTTTTGCATTGTGTTTATATTACTAGCTAAATGTCACAAAAAAAAAAAAAAAAAAAAAAAAAAAAAATTTCAGTGTTTAAATATATATTCATTGGACAATAGATTTCTCAAATTTAGTTTCCACAGTTGTTGCATGTCGTGCAGAATTTTGAATAAGTGGCTTCAATAATCAATATGTGGATACTCTTTCCAATAATGTTTACAAGAAATCCACTACAGACGACTTTGAAAACATCTAGACAAACATGAGCTCGATCTCTCTACATGAAAGTAAAATTTATGAATATAGTTAAAAACAAATTGGCAAAATTATGAGCATTTTCTCCTTTCCCTCATATAGACACTTTCTGACGCCACTGCAGCAGACAGCTTTTTGAAAACATAGTGAAAAAAAAAAAATTGCTCAAGATGAGCAATTTCTACTTTTGCCACAATGTTTTCCACTTTTAGTCATAGGTTATCCATTCAATTATAGAGGTTTTCTTTTTTTTTGACAATATATAAATCTATTCAAAGTCATCTGCTGCAGAATTGTCGTTTGTGGGTTAACTTTACACCCACTATGTGTCATATATACCGACTAACTCGGGTAGTCACAGGTAATTCAATACATCCAGTATGCCAAACCAGGAGTATTTGCAGGTGATATTCAGTCACCAATGTTTGCCTTAAACCATGTAGGTAATTCAATAGTTCATTATTCTTTGACCATTTGACCCAATAATCCCTGTCAATATTAGTCAACTGGTATAAAACAAGTTCGTTCCTCCTCACTCGTATGTTAATATTTTAGATATCCATTCTCCAGGGCCTACTCCAGTGTGGCACATGTGTACTACAAGGTCAGATCCCATACCCTTTTGCCTTTGAGAATGAAAAAAAATTGTTTTGTCAATGGAACTCTTTCTATTCTTGCCTCACTTTAACCCTTTCCCATATACATCAAATCTGCAGCCGACGACTTTGAAAATGTCAAAAATATGAAAATTCTCTATGATTGTTGGTATAATTACTGAAAAAAGTTGAAAACATTTTGGCAAAAGGAGAAATTGCTTGTTTTGAGCAATTTCTTCTTTTGTCACGATGTTTTTAAAAGTCGTCTGCTCCAGATGGGTCGAAAAGTGTGAAAAGGGTTAATTCTTGCCTACACACAGGCACTTTCTGACTCGCCTGTAGCAGACGACACATGGAAACATTGTGGCATAAAGAGTAATAGCTCATAATGGGCCAGCCATTGCTCCTTCAGCCATAATGTTTTCATCTTTATTCAATAATTGTTCTTTCATAAATGATTTATAGAGTTAATATATTTTTGACTAAAATTAATGTTTTCAAAGCAGCGCTCACGTTAATGGAGGTATTGGGCGTTTTTACGCCCAAAAATCGATCCTGTACGCCCAAAATTGACAAGGGAGACGTCCAAGTACGTCCAGGAATTAAGGGTATACGCCGACAATCAAAACACAGGACGTATATATGTCCACTAGAAATTGTGTGTAACACTGTGTATTGTGTTTTATGAAGTGTCAATTATGGACAGTGGGAGTTATCAATTGGTAGATTTAAGCCAATCACGATCGAGAATGCGTACCCCACCCACCCCCAGACACTTGATAACGACTTCACACCAATCAATTCTATTTTTAATAATAAACAGCGTAGGGGTAATTAATTTCAATAACCCATGTAAAAACATACTAGGATATGATAAAAGAATGTTCCTATATTAATTTAACTGTTTAAAGATTATTATTTTGTTTGCCTGAATCCATAGGAAACACTTTTTAATTGCCGATTTTTTAAAAACAAAGTTGACATGAAGATCTATAAAAATCACAGCCAGCTGTCAAAAAGGACTTGCTTATGACATAAATTGCATATAAGCCCATTTTAGTTCATTATTATTTTAAAATATAAAAGAAACTGAAGTCTGGAGGTGAAAATACATATTGTAAAATTTTGTAATGGGTTTTCGTGTATTTTCTGCATTTTGGAAATCGGAAATGTCATTCAAGAAAGTATTACTCACACTCATTCTTATTTGTTTTAAAGTTGACTATTATGAAAGTTTAGTGCCCTTAATGTGTGTTTGTAATATGTCTCACTGCAGAACACTTATTTACTGGTGTTTAAAATAAAATCAATAACTCCTTAACAGAAATCATTCCTTTTGCCATACTGAATGTGATTTAAGAACATAATTCATGTTTAATGTGAATGTAATGAATCATGGCCATGCCAATCTTTTGATGCATTTTATGCTGGATAGCTTTTGACACATGACTGGAAAAAAGCATTCTATATCACATAAAAACTTACTGGTTCAAAAGTGTTATGATAGAACCAACAAATAACATTGTGGAGCAATATCCACTTTCTGTATTAATTAGCTTCTTTTCCAATAATGTATTTAAAAATAAAACAAAGGGAAACACAATAGAATGTGCAAGATGCGAAAAAAGCCAGCGTGCCACCTGGGACTTCCAAGAATTATGAGCAGGACTTCCAAAATTCAGATCCAGGAAGTCAGGACTTCCTGTTTCAAAAAGTTAGTGCAAGCACTGTCAAAGTTGTCTGCTGCAGATAAATTTGTTGTATTTGGGATAGGGTTATCAATTTCAATTTCGAATGGTAACACCACAATTTCAAGGGATTTTGTTCCTGGTTCGATCCCCTCGGTTTGTCAGTTGGTCGGTCGGTCCGTTGGTCTGGACATTTCTTGTGAACACTATTTCTCAGCAACCCTTGGTCAGAATTCAAAATAACTTCTCAAGAATGATTGATACCAAGCCTAGTTGTGCATATTGTCAGCGTGTTGCACTGGAATTCTTTTTAAATGAGTTATGGCCCCTTGAATTTCTCATACATATGTATATTGTCAGGCACCAGCTGGGGGTATTCATCACCTTCAGTGATATTTCTAGTTGTCGTTTAATAACAAGTAATGTAAATAGTGAAATGCGAATTATAGATATTGATACCTTGTAAGAAACAGTTCAATATCTTGCATAAGAGCACAATGCTTAAATGGTTAAAAAAAGTTTAAACCTTTCCCTCATAAAGACGCTTTCTGACACGTCTGCAGCAGACAGCTTTTTGATAACATGGCGACAAAAGAATTAATTGCTCAAAACAAGAAATTTTATTCTTTTGTCACCATGTTTTCAACTCTATTCAATTATTGTACTTTTATTTAAAGGGTTTTTTCGGGAATGTTTTCAAAGTCATCTGCTGCAGAGATATCGTATGTGGGAAGGGTAAAAAAAGAGTTTCTATTTGTTGCCTTTATACAAGCTGTTGTTTAACTTGAACTAAGCTAAATATTAAAGGTGTATTCTTTAAATCTCATATTACACCTTATTCGGGTCATACAATTTGAATACTTTTAAAATACAGTCAAACTTGTGTGAGCGGTCACCAACTAAATCCCTCCCAACCATTTATACTCTATAAACTGCCTTGATCAGCGGTCCCCTTTGAAACGCGGCCAGCGGCCACACTAATTGGTTGAGATTAACTGTAATCTTATTGTGTTCACCGGTCAATCAACACACACCTTGGATTCGGTGTTAAATTATCGGTGTTTAATATACAGGTAATAAAGCATACTGTGACAATCACATTATCAGGTTTTTTCATACGCATAAATGGTTTACATGTTAGATCTAGGGTACCGAAAACAGCTGACGTGTGCCGAATGATAGTTGCATGATTCATCAACAAGAAGTTGCGATTTTGGTTTCTTTTCTGTTTACGATGTCGGGCAAAATTGATAAATTGAAAAAAGATATTTATGAGTGTTTTAGACCGAAAGACAGTACATTTATATCTAAAAATGACAGTCCACTTTGAAGCCTCAAGTCAATTTATATTCCTATTTCCATTTTAAATATATAAAGATTATCGAGTAAAATTTTGTGCAAGATGTAGACGTAGATTCGGACGCTATTTTTTCCGGATACGTTATTCGGCGAATTTCAAAGTGAAGTAAAACGATATTTAATAGTCAAGTTAGTTGTAAACGTCGGTTTAAACTATATATATAAAATATAGATAGCACAATGAAATATTTGATAGAAAAAAGCTACAAATCTTCATAACAATGTTTAAATACAAGTTTATAAAGACAGTTTACTATTTGTAAAGTAACAACTTTTCCTAACAGTTACATGTAATATTATGTGAACTGACAAAACTTGAACAAATCCGACCAAGTCATGACATTTGTGATCAGCAGCCAACCTGTCTTAAGCAGCCAGTTTTATCATGTCCCTTGGGTGGCTGCTGATCACAAGTTTAACTGTATTTGAATGAAAAAATATCTCTGTGCAAGTTTTACATGGTTTAACCCTTTCCCTCATACGACAATTCTGCAGCAGACGACTTTGAACATATTTTGTCAACAAATACAAAATCTCTATAATTGAATGGATAAGCTATGACAAAAAGTGGAAAACATTGTGGCAAAAGGAGAAATTGCACGTTTTGCGCAATTTCTTCTTTTGTCACTATGTTTTCAAATAGCCATCTGCTGTCAGAAAGCGTCTATATGAGGGAAAGGGTTAAAATGAGATGTATAGCCCTAGTAAATATTAGATCATACAATTTGCAAGATCTTCATATAGATCAGGGTGTCTAGATTAAATAATTAATGGGACTTGTTTGATTGAATTTCTCTCAACGTGGATGTTATTTTCTTACATATATATATAAGTCTGACAAGAATGTGGCAGAGATCAGTTTTAAAGTAGTAGGAGCCTAATGGGCATCATTTCAAACTATGATCAGCTTGATAATTTCTTAATGAGTATCATATCCTGGATTCAAAAACAAAATTTAAAAGAAATTTACCCTCAAATAACAATTTAAATTTGAAATTTTTGCCCTACCCCCTTTCAGAATTTTCACTAAAAACGACATCACCTGAGAGACAAGAAAAATCCTTTATTTCATTTTTTGCTCCACTGGCTGAAAGCCAGTCGAGCTTATGTCATGGCGAATTGTCCGTCGTGCGTGCGTGCGTTAACTTTTTCCTTTAAACGACTTCTTCTGCCTAACCACTTGGCCAATTTGGTTGAAACTTCATGGGAAGCATCCTCTCAATGTCCTCTACTAAATTCCTTCAATTTTTTTTGATCCATTCAAAATTCTGGTTTCCATGGCAACCGAAAGAAAAAAATAGTGAGAACTTAAAAAATCTTCTTCTCCGAAAGTGTCAGGCCGATTTTCAAATAATTTTGTAGAAATGTTCCTTGGGTGACCCTTTATTAGATTCCTTCAAGAAATTTTGATTGGGCGAAAAACATGGCCGCCAAGGGGCGGGGCTTTTTTGCCTTATATAGCTATAGTGAAAACTTAAATAATCTTCTTCTCAAAAAGTGTTCAGCAGATTTTCAAATAATTATGTAGAAATGTTCCGTGGGTGACCATCTATCAGATTCCTTCAAGCCATGTTGATTGGTAAAAAAACATGGCCGTCACAGGGCGGGGCTATTTTGCCTATATGGCTAAAGAGCAAACTTAAAAAATCTTCTCCTCCAAAAGTGTCGGGCCGATTTTCAAATAATTTTGTAGAAATGTTCCTTGTGTGAACCTTAATTAGATTCCTTCAAGAAATGTTGATTGGGCGAAAAACATGGCCGCCAGGGGGCGGGGCTTTTTTGCGTTATATAGCTATAGTGAAAACTTAAAACATCTTCTTCTCCGAAAGTGTTCAGCCGATTTTCAAATAATTTTGTAGAAATGTTCATTGGGTGACCCTCTATCAGATTCCTTCAAGCCATGTTGATTGGTCGAAAAACATGGCCGCCAGAGGGCGGGGCTATTTTGACTTATATGACCATAGTGAAAACTTAAAAAATCTTCTCCTCCGAAAGTGTCAGGCATATTTTCAAATAATTTTGCAGAAACATTCCTTTGGTGACACTCTACAAGATTCCTTTAAGCCATGGTGGTTGGTAAAAAAAATAGCCACCACGGGGCAGGGCTGTTTGGAGATTTTATTTTTGCCTTATGGCCGTGGGGCGATACTGGCCCTCTTGGGCCTCTTGTTTTTTCAACATTTTGGTAATAATTTGGTATCAAAGTAACAAGAAATATATTTGCTTTCAGAAATAATACATTATTGATCACATCACCAGCAAATATAATCAAATTGTACCGAAATAGCCATATGGTATAACAATTTTAACATACTGTTTTGACAGAGTAAAATTGGAACATCGACTTTCTAGAAATACTCATGACCTGTTCTTTATTAATAATTAACTTTAACCTTTTGGAAACATTATGCCAAAAAATCAAAATGTTTTACCGTCTCATTTAAAAAAAAAAAAGAATTTGAAATTCCCAACCACCTATTTCAGCCGTGACTGCAAGTAATAAAATCTTTCAAAGAAGCTAATATTTATGTATAGAAATGTATTTAATTTTAATGAAAGTACAATATAAACTTCTGTAAAAAGTGTTAGCTAATGAAAACAAAGAAGAAAAAAAGAAAAAAAATAGTTGTGCTTTGGGAGGGATTCGAACCCACTACCTTGAAACTCTCAAAAGATTTGAAGTCCTGTGCTTAAAGCATTAAAATTGAAGAGTTTCAAGTGGAGGTTTTCATTAGGCTTCTACTACCTTAACCCTTTCCCTCATATAGATGCTTTCTGACGCCTCTGCAGCAGACGGCTTTTTGAAAACATAGTGACAAAAGGAGAAATTGCTCAAAACGAGCAATTTCTCCTTTTGACACAATGTTTTCCACTTTTAGTCATAGGTTATCCATTCAATTATAGAGATTTTCTATTTTTTATCAAAATATGTTCAGTCGTCTGATGCAGAATTGTCGTATGAGGGAAAGGGTTAAACCACTTCATTGGTAAAGGTGTGTGCCTAAAGAGTGGGAGAGAGACCAGGGTTTGATCCCTGGTCAACTTTAACGTTTGATTTCACAGCGTCAATCAACTAATAAAACCCTTACCTTCGACGCGGGCTATCAAACCAGGAATTGGAATTCAAACTCTGGTTTGCTTATTCCCTTTTCTTCATGAATCATAAAAGTCAGGATAAAGACGTTAGATGAACTGGCCGACATATAGCTGAACGTTCTACTCCAATTTATTATTCCACTGTTAAACCTCTTTAAATGATTAACATGATTCTGTTTTACCCGACTCAACTTAATAAGTTTCTTTATAAATATTAGATATATGTAAAAAATATTCGTCGTCTAACAAACAGACAATTAGTGTTTTCTTTATTACAGTATTTATCAATTAATGGAAGAAAAACAACAATATAAGGTTACAACTAATGTGCCGAGTAACACAGAAACCTACGCAGGAGGTGTTTGCGACAGGAAAATAAGAAAAAAGTTAACAAACAGACAATTAGTTTTTTCTTTATTGCACTAATTATCAATTAATGGTAATATAATGAGACTACAAATTTATGAGCCACGTTACGTGAAAACCTACGCATGGTGCGTTTGTGACAAGCAAATAAGTTCAATAGTTAAAAAAACAGACAATTAGAGTTTTCTTTATTGTACTAATTACCAATAAGTGGAAGAAAAACAACACCAAAATGTGACCACAAATGAGTCGGGTTTCACAAATGAAGACCCATATGAAGATCAACATATGCTTCGTTCTGCACAGTCAGGTCAGGATCGTTCACGTTTACTTCTTCGTCGTGCAAGCATTCCAAAAGCTTTTTGAGATTGGGTACGTAATTGCTTAAAAGAGACTGGTTCGGTTATTTCTTTTTCTTGACGATTCATAAATGCCATTGTGACTGACGTAACCTGTCTTCGCCAAGAGATTATTAGGTGTGATGGGTGATGTAAAGCAGAAGTAGTATCAATATAGGTTATGAATTGTAACGAGAAAAAAGATGTGATGGCTGGGTTATGTCTATTAACCCTTTCCCACATACTGAAATTTTCTTAATGCCTTGTGTCAAAATATGTTTGCAAGTGGGAAAGGTTTGAATGGACGTAAAATTGGTTTGTTTTAATTACAGGAGCAAGAGTGTCGAACACAATCCGAAAGGGCATCATATCTGTAGATTCGTTTGGTAATGGAACAGAACAGGAATTCATGCTGGGCAACCTTTCTGCACTCACAGGTTTGTTTTTATCCCTTAGAGCCCTCTTGTTAGCCATTTCCCACATAACAGCAAATCTGCTGCTGACCACTTTGAAAACTTCCAAGGCAAAAAATAGGGAAAAATCAGTGAAATTTGTGTGTGACACACACCACATACTATACATGGCTCAACACTTTCCCTCATACGATAATTCTGCAGCAGACGACTTTGAACATATTTTGTCAAATAATGGAAAATCTCTATAATTAAATGGATAACCTAATGACTTAAAGTGGAAAAAATTGTGACGAAAGGAGAAATTGCACGTTTTGTGCAATTTCTTCTTTTGTTTCTATGTTTTCGAAAAGCCGTCTGCTGCAGAGGCGTCATTATTGAATACAGTTTTCAAAAGTCGTCCATTATTGATGCATCAGAAAGTGAGTCGGGAAGTTGTGAAGTGTAAATAGTCACATAATGGGTAACAAGTTGTTTTTACAGATTAGGCTGTCACGAATAATTTAATTTTGTTCCTCAACTAGTTGGCATTGAAGAAGCCAAAGAATGGAGCATTAATGTCAATTCCTGCAGGCTTTTGTACTGGGTGGCTTAGCCCTGTAAATTCCAAACTCTTTATTTCCAAAATTTCTCCATAAGAACACTGTTAGCTGTTTACCTGTTATATTTGATAAAAAATAACCCTTTTACACATACAGCAAATCTATGGCAGACGACTTGTAAACATCAAAGCAAACTAAAAAGAAAATCTCTAAATGAAAATATTATGAGCAATTTCCTTCTTTTATTTACCTGTTATATTTGATAAAAATAACCCTTTTACACATACAGCAAATCTATGGCAGACGACTTGTAAACATCAAAGCAAACTAAAAAGAAAATCTCTAAATGAAAATATTATGAGCAATTTCCTTCTTCTGCCACAATGAATATTAAAAGTCATCAGGCGCCCAAATGAATCTGTATGTGGAAATGGTGAACTGTTTTATCATCCCTGTCGCAAATGCAGATTTAATTTGACATATCTGCAGCAGACAACTAAAAACATTGTAGATGAAGGATGAATTGTTCCACTAGAGCAATTTCTGCACTTGCCACAATGCTTTTCTAAAGTTGTGCGCTTTAAAGGTGTGAAAAGTCGTCTTCATAGACTGAAGGAATCATTCCCCTGCTGAAATTGTACAGAATGATATGAATTGACTTCCGAGGTCAAACAAATCCAAAGTCCGATATTGTCTGGTTTATATATATATATATATTATCAAATATGACAAAATTAGGTGACCAAATTAGAAGCCTGACATACTTTACATGTTAATATGTTCCTGAATACGAGACATTTTATTTGCTGTAACAAAAAAGCTGACATTTATTCCGTGTTCTCCTGCATTGACAAAAACCCAAACATTTGGAGTTCAGTGCAAAAGCCCTGTATTTACTCTTATTGCTGCATTGAGTTGCTGTAGTGTTGTATGGGATTTTCACCTCTCCCCCCCCCCCCCCCAAAATGCCACTTGAATTGTCTGTCGTCTACATTCAGGCATCATAAGTGTAATAATGAGTGAAGAAATACAGCAGTACTATCGATATAGGTTATGAATTGCGCCGAGAGAAAAGGTGTGATGGGTGATGTAATGCAGCAGTATTATCAATATAGGTTATGAATTGTAACGAGAGAAAAAGGTGTGATGGCTGGGTTATGTCTTTTAACCCTTTTCCACATACCAAAACTTTCTTAAATGCCTCTGCAGCAGACGACTTTGAACACTTTGTGACAAAAGCAGAAATTGCTCATAAAGAGAAATCTTTTTTTTTCGACTTGATTCTATAATTGTTCTTTTATGTACTATTAAAGCCTAAGTGTTTTCAAAGTTGTCTTCTGCAGATTTGTTGTATGTGGGAAATTATAAATAGCTCATTAAACTGCATTGCGAAGCATCTGCTGCGATAGAATGGATGACTCGACCCTTCCAAACTTTCCTTTCCGCTAATTTGTAGTATTTAGACTTGTTGGATTCTAAACAAGTTCTATAGTAAAGTAGCTTAGATAGAAAATGAGGCTGGGATTGTTTTCTGGTGTGTTTCGATGAAGGTCACACTTATTAGAAGTTGATCACTCGTGTTATGATTGACATTGAAATTCTGGTTTCCCCCCCGATGTTATGACGGATAATTTAACCCTTTCCCACATACAGACACTTTCTGACGCCTCTGCAGCAGACGACTTTTTAAAAACATTGTGACTAAAGGACAAATTGCTCAAAGTGAGCCATTTCTCCTTTTAGAGATTATTATTGTTTTGGACTAGATGTTTTCAAAGTCGTCTGTATCAGATTAGTTGTATGTGGAAAAGGTGTTAACTCTTTCCCTCATATAGACGCTTTCTGACGCCTCTGCAGCAGACGGCTACTTGAAAGCATAGTGACAAAAGAAGAAATTGCTCAAAACCATTTTGCAAAGATGTTTCAAAGTTGTCTGCTGCAGATTAGTTGTATGTGGAAAAGGTGTTAACCCTTTCCCTCATACGACAAATCTGCAGCAGACGACTTTAAACATATTTTGTCAAAACATAGGTTATCCATAAACTGGAAAACATTGTGGCAAAAGGAGAAATTGCACGTTTAGTGCAATTTCTTCTTTTGTCACTGTTTTCAAAAAGCTGTCTGCTTCAGAGGCCTCAGAAAGTGTCTATATGAGGGAAAGAGTTATGAAAGAAAATGGGAAGAGTCCACCGCGAATGGTTTTCTTGAAAAGATTGCGCAAACTGTAGTATTAATGTGTCGGTCCCTGAAGGGTGTATTCACTGTTTTCGGATAAGGTTGAACACATTGCGACAAAAGGAGAAACGCTCATTATGAGCAATTTCTCCTTTTGTCACAATTATTTCAAAATGTGTGTGCAAGTATGAAAAGGTTTAATTTGTAATCTGCCTTCCAAAAAATGATTTTGAAGATAAATCGGATTTGTTATCTTGGGCCATGATAACCCCCCCTCTTATTTGATAGGAGTTTTGACGGCTTGTTATTTACCTCTTGGCCACATACAACAAATCTGCAGCAGAGGACTTTGGGAAATATTTAGGCAAAAATGTAGAAAATCTCTGTAAATTAAGTTTTAACCCATAACTTCACAGACCACATTTGACACCTGCTGTTGTAGACGAGTCTTGAAAACATTGCAATAAAAGGGTGAAATTTTCTCGTTTTATTGCAATATTTTACAACTCTCTATCAATATAATTCTTTCAGTTTTCTAGATTGGTGAAATTGTTTGTCTGATGATTGTAAAGCAGACGGCCTATGAAAAGCCATGTGAAGTAGCGGGTTAAACGTTTAATAGATTAACAAACTTTGGCAATATAAAAATTGCTTGACCCTTTCTCTCACATAGACGCTTTTTGACGCCTCTGCAAAAGACGGCTTTTTGAAAACATATTGACAAAAGAAGGAATTGCTCAAAACGAGCAATTTCTCCTTTTGCCATAATGTTTTCCACATTTAGTCATTGGTTATCCATTCAATTATAGAGATTTTCTCGCCTTGTCAAAATGTTTTCAAAAGTCTCCTGCTGCTGAGACATCAGAACTTGTCCACGCGTTGGAAAGGGTTAAAAAAAAAAAAACATGATTTACTTGTTGTTTATTTCTGTCAACCTAGAATCTTTATTGATATATTATGTTTGTTTATTTATAGAAGGTATACAAAAAATCTTTCAGGTTCATGTATATGGATGATTGTTGCCTCATTCTTGCGTCTTCCGGTCTCTGCCACTCACAGTATTGTAGGGGCTACTTTAGGGTTCTCTCTAGTTGCCAGAGGTACCCAAGGGGTCAGTTGGGCCAAGCTTGGAATGATAAGTATGTTTACTTGAGACACTTGTCTATTGAAAACTTCTTGCCATAAAGATAATTTTGTGTAAATTGACAGTTTATTCCAGGATTTGTTATACACATGGGACCCATTATCCCTTTTCCACACAAAACAAATCTGCAGCAGACAACAATAAATATTTTATTCTCTTTTAATGTAGGTATAATTACTGAAAAAAGTTGAAAACTTTGTGGCAAAAGGAGAAATTTGCTCGTTGGAAAGGGGTAAAAACAACACCTGTTGTACCGCTGTTCTCAGTAAATCACAGGTCCTTCTTGACTTCCAGAATTTTCTGTCATTTGCACTTTGTATGTTTGTAGCCGAGCCCCGGTAGCGACGCGGGCTGTCAATCAAGGTGTTGTGAGTTTGAATCCCGGCTCAGCCAACTTTCTTTCTGACGATTGACAACAGTCAATACGACATGCTTCATTCGTCTTCCACCAATGGGCTAAGTCTATGTGGAAAAGCAGCCAGTTGCTTGGGAAGATTGTTGTGTGGAGTACTGGTGTGAGAAAACCAGGAAATGCATGAATATGTGAACTGGCCGCCGTGATATAACTGAGAAATTGTTAAAAACGGCATTAAACATCAATCAATCAATCAATCGTATGTTTGTGTTGGACATGTAGAAGGGATTACTTCCGTCGTCAAGTTGTCGAAATTAAAAAATGTCTGAGATCATTGACCAAAACAAGATTATAGCAAAAGCAAAATTAAATTGTTATTAAATGAATGCAAATTTATGTGACATATATTATTGATTAAAAACAAAAAAGTAAACTTAGCTGATACTTGTTCAATGTATCGTCAGCGATGCACTTGTTATATTTTATCTCTAATTACTTATTTATAACCGATGGTGTTGGTACTCAAATGAATCGCCTAAGTGATGATTCTTTTAAGTACCCACAACATAGGTTTTGGAGGTTAACTAAGGATTTTGGAACATGAAATACACTTATCTGAAGCTCTCTGACATGCCCTTTATAATCGAGCGAATTGTGTTTTGTGATTTCAGTCGCATCCTGGTTTGTTTCTCCTCTATTGTCTGGAACGATATCAACAGCCTTATTCTACTTACTCTACAAAAAAATATTGACAAATGTGAGTATATAATTATATCCATCTTCATACAACATAAGTGTGCTGAAAATAACTGAAATATGATGAGAATATCAAAAGACAAAACATATGAATTCACCTTAAAAAAATGTCTTAATCATTTATCTGAATTGAAAATAAGAGGTAAAAATAGATATATATGAGCCGTTCCACGAGAAAACCCAACATTATGAACTCTGCGTAATGTATCGACCCAGATCAGGCCGCTCAGGCTAATCTGGGCAGACACATTCCGTCTTGGGGGGGGCATAAAAGTTAAGAGTAATGATTCCTGAAACAGAAAGTCCACAGGAGCCGAAATGTGTCGGTCCGGGTTTGCCTGTGTGGCATGCTTAGGCTGATCCGGATCAATGCTTTACGCAGAGTCGACAATGTTGGTTTTCTTGTGGAACGGCTCATATCATAAAGAAGAAGTGTCAATGACTGTTGCTCCAGGAAAAACAACCCTAAATATAGCATGTGTAGAAAAATACCTGCCTGCCATATCCATGTTAACCCTTTCCCTCATATAGACGCTTTTTGAAAACAGTGACAAAAGAAGAAATTGCACAAAACGTGCAATTTCTTCTTTTGCCACAATGTTTTCCACTTTAGGTCATAGGTTATCCATTCAATTATTAAATTTCAATGTTCTTTGGAATTGATATTATTGCCGATATACTAGGGTAAGACTGTAAGAAGTAGGTCTTGTATTCTAGCCTCTGCCTTGCGCAGGAGACCAATACCAATGACTAACAATCTCATGCATTCAACAAATCTGCAGCAGACTTTGAAAACATCTTGGTAAAAATGAAGGAATTTGTAGTGAATGTAATTAAAAATATTGTGGCAAAAGGAAGAAATTGCCCATCATGAGCAATTTCTCTCCTTGCCACACAGTTTTTCTAATATTTTCTATTGGTGCATCTGTTAATTAATATTTAAGCCTTTCCCACCTGCAGATGTCTTTTGAAGCAATGGAAGCAGACGACTTTTGAAAAGGTTGTGGCCAAAGGTGAAATGGCTCATGATGAGCGATTTCTCCTTTGGCCACAATGTTTTCATGGCGATTTTTTTTCAGGTTTTTATCACTATGTTTTCAAAGTCGTCTGCTGCAGAATTGTTGTATGTGGGAAAGGTAAATGGGTGTGAATTACTATTTAAAGAAACTGTTCTGTTCACAGAAAAATCCTCTAAAGGCGGGCCTGAAGTTTTTACCACTGTTCTATGGTCTTACCTTTGCTGTCAACTTGTTCTCCATCTTCTACAAAGGCTCAGAGTGTAAGTCTATACAACTTTACCTTTTACTGTTTCTAGTTTTGTGTCCAGGAATCCGCTGTGGTCGAGTGGTTAGCGTTGGGGATTTCAAACCGGGTGTCCTGGGTTCGATCCCCAGTCGCGGCACCTCGGTCATGGTGGAGTGCCCTTGGGCAAGGCACATTCTCTAGCCTAGTACTGGTTTGTTTACCCAGGGATCATGAATAAGTGAACTGTCGCCGTGATATAACTGAAATAATGTTGAAAGCGGCATAAAACTCCAATAAATAAATAATAGCTTTGTGTCCCCTGTCTGTAACGCATTTGAATTGTTCCCCCCTCGGAAACATTCGGAGACTGTCAACAAAAATTGATCACAGCTTCTTTAGAATGCCTTATAACAATTGTCCGTTACTGATTTGCTTACAGTTTGAGTATCCACTCCTTCTGTTACGTTATCACTTTTGTTCAAATGTTCTCCCGACATTACCAGTTGCAAATTATTTAAAATGCCATCTCTCGGGTGATCGCTTTTGTGCTTTCTAGTCATAACATGCTATGTGACCTTAATACTGTTTACCTTGACTGTAAAATAACATTCCATATCACATTTTTGTGACGGGTGTGCACCTTGTGACCATTTATGTGAGTATTTATTCTTAGCCTAGACAGACCAACAGGAATTAGGTCTTGGTATACGGTTTTTGTGTCACCTGCATAGCATGGTAGGCACTTAGGGATTACTTTTTTTTTGTCCGGTGTCTGTCGTCACAGTTTTTCGTCACATTTTCAAATAACTTTTTTTCTACTCAAAGGATTGGATTGAAACTTCTGACAAATGTTTATATCAATCTTTGTGATGGGTTCACAAAAGGGGGATAATCCAAATATTTTTTATATCGGAGTTATTGCCCCTTTTCTGTCAAAAATTAAAATTTTCTGACAAGGCGCTGGCTTGTGACACATGTGCTCCGGGGAGCACTCCATTCTAGTTATTCAACCTTGCTTGAATCATATAACTGAAATCAACTTGACCTTTTACATGTATACAACAAATCTGAAGCAGAGGACTTTGTAAACATCAAAAATATGGAAAACTAAATGAAAATGTCATTATATAAATATAACATAACTCAAATTTCAAGACTTCTATCTGACAGCAATCTTCAAATAACTACTTCACTTTCTTTAACAAAAATGGTTCATTTATTTAATAGAGCTTAAATTTTTTGGCACATCGAGAAATTGCTCTTAATGTTTGTCTACTGCAATATCCCTCATTAGGCAGAAAAGGGTTAAACTTGACTGTACTTTTATCTTATATATGAGCCATAATATGGTGTCCGGATTTTGAGTTACATCACAAACACTGTGGTGTCCTCTTTTGTAATATTTGACTTTTGTCAAATTAAATGCTATATATGTTTAGAACAATATCTAAAGCTGTTAAATTCTAAATGACAAAATAGATTTTATCTTTAAATAAAGAGAAATGTGGGTTTTAAATTGTATTGTTAGTAACACAGGACACCATGTAATAAATCAATTTTATGAAGAGTATGCCTAGTTAATTTTTTTTAGATCTAATTTACATTTTCACCATCTTTATTTGGTATTATTTCAATAAATAAATGGTTTATTTAGTGAAACAATTAATAGAATACAACTAGATAAAGAATGGTGTAACAGGACACAACATGATGTAACAGGACACAAAATGATGTAACTGGACACTAATTTAATTGTATTGTTAGTAACACAGGACACCATTGTAATAAATCAATTTTATGAAGAGTATGCCTAGTTAATTTTTTTTAGATCTAATTTACATTTTCACCATCTTTATTTGGAATTATTTCAATAAATAAATGGTTTATTTAGTGAAATAATTAATAGTATACAACTAGATAAAGAATGGTGTAACAGGACACAAAATGATGTAACAGGACACAAACTGGTGTGTAACCGGACACAAAATTATGTAACTGGACACCAATTGTGCACTTCATATAAGTGTGTAATATAATAGCATAAACATTTTCAGTATAAATAATTCTCCAGTTAAATTAAAATATACTTATCATGCAAATATGTATCTATTATGTAAGCACAATGCTTATGGAGGTAGAATATGCTTTCCAGGACAGTCAACGTTACGAGGCAAAAGAGACAAAATTCGCGATTGTTTTCCCCCAGTCAAAAATAATAACAAGTTCTTCGTAGTGAATTAAATAGGTTCGCAAACATCTCTGGACAATTTAAATAACGAAATAGGAAGTTACTACGCATTGCGATACATTATAAGCAACCATTGATGACCTCAATCGGCTTGGTGCCGGCGTAACAAAATTTCAGAAGTCTGACTGTCATTTTCGAGCCGCCATTTTAAAACACTCTTGTCGTAAAACGTCTATAACTGTCGTAAATTGTCGCGATGTTTAATGTCGTAAATAGAACAGCCAAAATTTAGTTTCCTCCTAGGTGATTGACGAAGCATTTTTTAATTATAACAAAATAATAGGGCGTAACAAAAAAATACACCATTTTGATAAACAATATTTTGACTCCCTGTCAAATAAAAGATATCTGTCCCAGAACAACATGTTTACGACATTAACAAAGAATGTAAGTGATCACGTGATTTGTATGCAATGAAAATATGGTTATCGGTCCAGGTTTCGAGTTTTGATGCTATTTAGACGTGATGTAACTGGGTGGACACATTCGTTACGCCGATGTCCAGGATTTTATATTCAAATCAAAATCGTATTTACGTCGCTCTATTAAATCTTAGTTATATTTACAAGTAATTTTTTAAATTATTATTTCACATATATTAGTTTCCAAACTTTAAATATAAAGAAAAACAGTTTGTTTTGGTTTTCAAAAAGTCCTCCCATGCCTTTGTCGGGAAGGACACGGCGAAAATGCTCAAGAAAAGTATTAATTAAAGGAGTTTATCAGTTCTTTCAGAAATCAATAGCATATTATTTAATAGATTTAGTAGTTTCTAACAGTTTGTGACATGCTGATAAACTATAAAACACAGTTCTTCAAATAAAGGAGAATAAATAATGACTCTGTGATGTAACACAAAATCCCGGACACCATATTATGGCTCATATATATGCCTTTTATCGGATACATGTCCAGAAAGACAGTTAAATAATTCAAGGTGCAATTTCTTCTTTTGTCACCATGTTTTCAAAAGGCTGTCTGCTGCAGAGGTGTCAGAAAGCGTCTATATGGGGGGAAAGGGTTAAACTTTGTATCAAAGAGATAAAGCTCAGTGGGAGCAATTTCTCCAATTTCCACTATATTATCTAGATATGATATATATGACCTGTTAGAATATTTTTGTACCTTACGCTTATCAATATTTATTATTGTGCAAGATCGGATAAACAACTTTTTGAAAATTTATTGATGCAATATAATGTTTTGGTACATAATGTGCATAGTGTAGTTTATGACATGTTTTTCCATGTACACTGATATCATGTACACTGTGGTAGGGTCTTGGCTGTCCTCCTTCACACCTTACTTTAACCCTTTCCCTCATATAGACGCTTTCTGACGCCTCTGCAGCAGACGGCCTTTTGAAAACATAGCGACAAAAGAAGAAATTGCACAAAACGTACAATTTCTCCTTTTGCCACAATGTTTTCCACTTTTAGTCATAGGTTATCCATTCAATTAAGGAGATTTTCTATGTTTTGACAAAAATACGTTCAAAGTCTTCTGCTGCAGAATTGTCGTATGAGGGAAAGGGTTAATGTTCATTAGTTATACCCCCTTCGAAGAAGAGGGGGTATATAGGAGTCACTGTGTCAGGCTGTCTGTCGGTCGGAAGCCATATTTTGTCCGGCCTATTTCTTACAAATATATATACCAAGAGGAGATGTGCATATCCTAAAGGGGTTACAATTTCATGTTATTTTACAGAGTTATGGCCCTTTTACTTGTTAAGTTATGGTGTAGGTCAAGGTGCTGTTTAGGGGGTATTTACCATCTTCAGTAATAGTTCTAGTTCCAATTGTGTTAATATAGTCATGAAAAAAACTAGAACATATATAGTCAGAGAAGGTGGATTCAATTGATCCTCCAATGATTCACTTTTTTGTCCGCCGTCTGTCTGTCTGTCGTCACACTTTTTCGTCACGTTTTCAAATAACTTTTTTTCTACTCAAAGGATTGGATTGAAACTTCTGACAAATGTTTATATATCAATCTTTGTGATGGGTTCACAAAAGGGGGATAATTCAAATATTTTTATATCAGAGTTATTGCACCTTTTCTGACAAGGCCCTGGCAGGTGACACACGTGCTCGGGGGAGCACTCCATTCTAGTTTTTTTTTAAAGATTATTATGTAACTTATTGTTGTAACTGTCCTACATATGCTTTCAGGATGCCTGAAAGCCTAAAATATAAACAGGGAATATTCTGTATGACCTATTTGGCTGCTTTTTAACCCTTTTCCTCATAAGACAATTCTGCAGCAGACGACTTTGAACATATATTTTGAACATATTTTGCCATAAAATAAAAAATCTCTATAATTGAATGGATAACCTATGACTAAAAGGGGAAAACATTGTGGCAAAAGGTGAGAGGATTCTTTTGAGTACCCACAACATAGGGTTTGCTTTAATAATAAGAGAGAAATTGTGGGAAAAAGAGCTGAATACCCCCTCCCTATCTGGACCTCTGATTACAATGATTTATTGAGATATGTCCCATATTAGGCCTAGATGTTTTCAGTCATCTGCTGCAGGTTTGTTGAATGTCGGTAAAGTCCTTATTATTATACCCCCCGGCAAACAAAGTTTGGGGGGGTATATAGGAATCACCCTGTCTGTCCGTCTGTCTGTCTGTCTGTCTGTCTGTCCGTATGTCCACATTTCTTGTAAGCACTACTCCTCCTAAACGGCTCAATGGATTTGGTTCAAACTTTACATGAAGGTTACACATCATATGTAGATATGCATGAAGGAAGATCACACGCCTCGGACTCTTCCAAGGGGAGATAATTTAACTTAGAGGTTATCTGCGAGGGACTCCTGTGCACATACCTCCACATTTCTTGTAAGCACTACTCCTCCTAAACGGCTCAATGGATTTGGTTCAAACTTTACATGAAGGTTACACATCATATGTAGATATGCATGAAGGAAGATCATATGCCTCGGATTCTTCCAAGGGCAGATAATTCAACTTAGAGGTTATCTGCGAGGGACTCCTGTGCACATACCTCCACATTTCTTGTAAGCACTACTCCTCCTAAACGGCTCAATGGATTTGGGTCAAACTTTACATGAAGGTTACACATCATATGTAGATATGCATAAAGGAAGATCATATGCCTCGGATTCTTCCAAGGGCAGATAATTCAACTTAGAGGTTACCTGCGAGGGACTCCTGTGCACATACCTCCACATTTCTTGTAAGCACTACTCCTCCTAAACGTCTCAATGGATTTGGTTCAAACTTTACATGAAGGTTACACATCATATGTAGATATGCATGAAGGAAGATCATACGCCTCGGATTCTTCCAAGGGCAGATAATTTAACTTAGAGGTTACCTGCGAGGGACTCCTGTGCACATACCTCCACATTTCTTGTAAGCACTACTCCTCCTAAACGGCTCAATGGATTTGGTTCAAACTTTACATGAAGGTTACACATCATATGTAGATATGCATGAAGGAAGATCATACGCCTCGGATTCTTCCAAGGGCAGATAATTCAACTTAGAGGTTACCTGCGAGGGACTCCTGTGCACATACCTCCACATCTCTTGTAAGCACTACTCCTCCTAAATGGCTCAATGGATTTGGGTCAAACTTTACATGAAGGTTACACATCATATGTAGATATGCATGAAGGAAGATCATATGTATCGGATTCTTCCAAGGGCAGATAATTCAACTTAGAGGTTACCTGCGAGGGACTCCTGTGCACATACCTCCACATTTCTTGTAAGCACTACTCCTAAACGGCTCAATGGATTTGGTTCAAACTTTACATGAAGGTTACACATCATATGTAGATATGCATGAAGGAAGATCATACGCCTCGGATTCTTCCAAGGGCAGATAATTCAACTTAGAGGTTGCCTGCGAGGGACTCCTGTGCACATACCTCTACATTTCTTGTAAGCACTACTGAGTCAAACTGTATATGAAGGCTACACATTATATGTAGATATGCATGAAGGAAGATTTTTCTCCTCAGATTCTTCCAAGGGAAGATAAGCAAAGTAGAAACTTTACCAATGTATCCGATGCTTTGGGAGGGGAGCGGGGGGTATTCTTTAGTGAGCTTTGCTCACAGTATTTCTAGTTAAAGCAAACCCTATGTTGTGGGTACTCATGCAAAAGGATCCTCTCACCGAGACGATTCTTTTGAGTACCCACAACATAGAGTTGAAGGGTCAAATAAGGATTATTATACCCCCCGGCAAACAAAGTTTGGGGGGGGGTATATAGGAATCACCCTGTCTGTCCGTCTGTCCGTCTGTCTGTCTGTCTGTCCGTATGTCCACATTTCTTGTAAGCACTACTCCTCCTAAACGGCTCAATGGATTTGGTTCAAACTTTACATGAAGGTTACACATCATATGTAGATATGCATGAAGGAAAATCACACGCCTCGGACTCTTCCAAGGGGAGATAATTTAACTTAGAGGTTATCTGCGAGGGACTCCTGTGCACATACCTCCACATTTCTTGTAAGCACTACTCCTCCTAAACGGCTCAATGGATTTGGTTCAAACTTTACATGAAGGTTACACATCATATGTAGATATGCATGAAGGAAGATCATATGCCTCGGATTCTTCCAAGGGCAGATAATTCAACTTAGAGGTTACCTGCGAGGGACTCCTGTGCACATACCTCCACATTTCTTGTAAGCACTACTCCTCCTAAACGGCTCAATGGATTTGGGTCAAACTTTACATGAAGGTTACACATCTAATGTAGATATGCATAAAGGAAGATCATATGCCTCGGATTCTTCCAAGGGCAGATAATTCAACTTAGAGGTTACCTGCGAGGGACTCCTGTGCACATACCTCCACATTTCTTGTAAGCACTACTCCTCCTAAACGTCTCAATGGATTTGGTTCAAACTTTACATGAAGGTTACACATCATATGTAGATATGCATGAAGGAAGATCATACGCCTCGGATTCTTCCAAGGGCAGATAATTTAACTTAGAGGTTACCTGCGAGGGACTCCTGTGCACATACCTCCACATTTCTTGTAAGCACTACTCCTCCTAAACGGCTCAATGGATTTGGTTCAAACTTTACATGAAGGTTACACATCATATGTAGATATGCATGAAGGAAGATCATACGCCTCGGATTCTTCCAAGGGCAGATAATTCAACTTAGAGGTTACCTGCGAGGGACTCCTGTGCACATACCTCCACATCTCTTGTAAGCACTACTCCTCCTAAATGGCTCAATGGATTTGGGTCAAACTTTACATGAAGGTTACACATCATATGTAGATATGCATGAAGGAAGATCATACGCCTCGGATTCTTCCAAGGGCAGATAATTCAACTTAGAGGTTGCCTGCGAGGGACTCCTGTGCACATACCTCTACATTTCTTGTAAGCACTACTGAGTCAAACTGTATATGAAGGCTACACATTATATGTAGATATGCATGAAGGAAGATTTTTCTCCTCAGATTCTTCCAAGGGAAGATAAGCAAAGTAGAAACTTTACCAATGTATCCGATGCTTTGGGAGGGGAGCGGGGGGTATTCTTTAGTGAGCTTTGCTCACAGTATTTCTAGTTTTAGAACAGGCAAAACGCCCCTCATCTAGAGCTCTGTGCATGTTATTATTGAATACCATCGACAACGTCATGGCAAAGAGAGAAGCCATGGCATTCTAGTCGACAGGTTTGTTGAATGTGGGAAAGGGTGGGGAAACATGAATGATTACAATCACAGAAATACTTGTATCTTTAAATTTCAGTGTTGCATTTTAACAAGATTCCCCTCTACGGAACGTTTCTACTGACATTTATACCAGCTATTATTGGTGCTATTATAGTCCGGTTTATTGTTGTACCCTGGCAGCGAGATGTCATCACCAGTAAGTTTCTACTGATATTTATACCAGTTATTATAGTCAGATTTATTGTTGTGCTCTGGCAGCGGGATGTTATCACCAGTTAAGTTTCTACTGATATTTATACCCAGCTATTATAGTCAGATTTATTGTTGTGCTCTGGCAGTGGGTTGTCATCACCAGTTGAGTTTCTACTGATATTTATACCCAGCTATCATAGTCAGATTTATTGTTGTGCTCTGGCAGTGGGTTGTCATCACCAGTTAAGTTTCTACTGATATTTATACCCAGCTATTATAGTCAGATTTATTGTTGTGCTCTGGCAGTGGGTTGTCATCACCAGTAAGTTTCTACTGACATTTATACAAGCTATTATAGTCAGATTTATTGTTGTGCTCTGGCAGTGGGTTGTCATCACCAGTAAGTTTCTACTGACATTTATACAAGCTATTATAGTCAGATTTATTGTTGTGCTCTGGCAGTGGGTTGTCATCGCCAGTTAGTTTCTACTGACATTTATACCAGCTATTATAGTCGGATTTATTGTTGTGCTCTGGCAGTGGGTTGTCATCGCCAGTTAGTTTCTACTGACATTTATACCAGCTATTATAGTCAGATTTATTGTTGTGCTCTGGCAGAGGGTTGTCATCACCAGTAAGTTTCTACTGATATTTATACCCAGCTATTATAGTCAGATTTATTGTTGTGCTCTGGCAGTGGGTTGTCCTCACCAGTTAAGTTTCTACTGACATTTATACCAGTTATTATTTGTGCTTTTATAATTCGGTTTATTTTTGTACCATGGCAGCGGGATGTCATCACCAGTAAGTTTCTACTGATATTTATACAAGCTATTATAGTCAGATTTATTGTTGTGCTCTGGCAGCGGGATGTCATCACCAGTAAGTTTCTACTGATATTTATACCAGCTATTATAGTCAGATTTATTGTTGTGCTCTGGCAGTGGGTTGTCATCACCAGTTAAGTTTCTACTGACATTTATACCAGCTATTATTTGTGCTTTTATAGTTCTGTTTATTGTTGTACCATGACAGCGAGATGTCATCACCAGTAAGTTTTATGTCCATGGACAGTTTGGTTTGTTTTGTTAGCGTTTTACGTCATTTTCAATATTATTTCAGTTATATAATTATGTTCAATTATTAATGATCCCTGGGTGCTAGAATAGTTCATAGACCGATACTCGCAAAAACATTTCTATAAAAGGAGATATATCAATTCCTTCTCCCTATATTTTAAGTTAGTACTTAAGTACTTGTGCAATCATTTTTAGCTCACCTGAGCTTTGCTCAAGGTGAGTTATTGTGATCGCCTTTTGTCCGGCGTCCGTCGTGCGTCAACTTCTTCTCCTCAGTAACCAGTGGGTCAATTGGGATGAAACTTCACAGAAAGCATCCTCTCAATGACCTCACCAGAATTCCTTCAAATTTTTGGGATCCATGCAAAATTCTGGTTTCCATGGCAACGAAACCGAAAAAACTTCAAAATTCTTCTTCTCCCAAATTGGTTGGCAGATTTTCAAATAATTTTGTAGAAATGTTCCTTGGATGACCCTCTATCAGATTCCTTCAAGCCGTGTTGATTGGTCGAAAAACATGGCCGCCAGGGGGGGCGGGGCTATTTTGCCTTATATGGCTATAGTGAAAACTTAAAAAATCTTCTCCTCCGAAAGTGTAAGGCCGATTTTCAAATAATTTTGTAGAAATGTTCCTTGGGTGACCCTCTATCAGATTCCTTCAAGCCATGTTGATTGGTCAAAAAACATGGCTGCCAGGGGGGGCGGGGCTATTATGCCTTATATGGCTATAGTGCAAACTTAAAAAATCTTCTTCTCCAAAAGTGTCAGGCCGATTTTCAAATAATTTTGTAGAAATGTTCCTTGGGTGATCCTCTATCAGATTCCTTCAAGCCATGTTGATTGGTCAAAAAACATGGCCGCCAAGGGGCGGGGCTATTTTGCCTTTTATGGCTATAATGAAAACTTAAAAATCTTCTCCTCCATAAGTGTCAGGCCGATTTTCAAATCATTTTGTAGAAATGTTCCTTGGGTGACCCTCTATCAGATTCCTTCAAGCCATGTTGATTGGTCGAAAAACATGGCCACCAGGGGGGGGGGGGGGGGGGGGGGGTGCGGGCTATTTTGCCTTATATGGCTATAGTGCAAACTTAAAAAATCTTCTTCTCCAAAAGTGTCGCCCGATTTTCAAATAATTTTGTAGAAATGTTCCTTGGAAGACCCACTTTCAGATTCCTTCAAGCCATGTTGATTGGTCAAAAAACATGGCCGCCAGTAGGCAGGGCTATCTTGCATTATATGGCTATAGTGAAAACTTAAAAAATCTTCTCCTCCAAAAATATCTGGCCGATTTTCAAATAATTTTGTAGAAATGACCCTCTATCAGATTCCTTCAAGCCAAGTTGATTGGTCGGAAACTATGGCTGCCAGGGGCGAGGCTTATATAGCTAAAGTGAAAAAAAAAAAAAAAAATCAGGTGAGCGATTCAAGGGCCATCATGGCCCTCTTGTTGTGTTACTTACTTGCTTTCTCTCTCCGTCAAGTGTTTTCATTTCAAAGTTGTAACACTTATACCTTGTGAGCAGGAGAATGGAACAAGACAAAAACTATAATTATACCCCCAGATACATAGTATATGGGGGCTATATAGGAGTCACAATTGTTGGTCTGTGGACATTTCTTGTGAACACTATTTCTCAGCAACCCTTGGTCAGAATTCAATACAACTTCACAGGAATGATTGATACCCAGCCTAGTTGTGCATATTGTCGGCGTGTTGCACTGGAATTATTTTTAAAGGAGTTATGGCCCCTTGAATTTCTCATACATATGTATTTTGTCAGGCACCAGCTGGGGGTATTCATCACCTTCAGTGATATTTCTAGTTCTAGTTGGGTTTGGTGTATTTGCTGGGTGACAAAAAGGGATTGCTTCTCCATTCTGTATCCGTCACTCTTCGACTTTAACCCTTTCCCTCATATAGACGCTTTCTGATGCCTCTGCAGCAGACAGCTTTTTGAAAACATAGTGGCAAAAGAAGAAATTGTTCAAAACAAGCAATTTCATCTTTGACCACAATGTTTTCCACTTTTAGTCATAGGTTATCCATTCAATTATAGAGATTTTCTATCTTTTGACAAAATATGTTCAAAGTCGTCTGCTGCAGAATTGTCGTATGAGGGAAAGGGTTAACTTGTTACAGTTATTGGCAAACATTTTGGTATAATTTAATCCTTTCCAACATACAATAAATCTGCAGCAGACGACTTTTCAAACATATTGACAAAGACAAAGAATAATCTACATAAAAGATGGCTTAATTAATTGTTAAATAAAGTTGAAAACTTTGGCCCAAAGGAGAAATTGCTCATCATGAGCAATATCACCCTTGGCCACAATGTTTTCAATAGTCGTCTGCTGCTATTGCGTCAAAATGCGTCGGCAGGTGGGAAAGGGCTATTTCTGAGGACATGAGTTTGTTGATTGTATTTCAGAAAAATGTTCAAAGATATATAAGGAAGAAGAAGGATTAATCGAAAGTGATAAAAAATGTAAGTTTAGTTTAACCCTTTCCCTCATACGTCAATTCTGCAGCAGACGACTTTGAACATATTTTGTCAAAAAATAGAAAATCTATGACTAAAAGTGGAAAGCATTGTGGCAAAAGGAGAAAATGCTCGTTTTGAGCAATTTCCTTTTGTCACTGTTTTCAAAAAGCTGTCTGCTGCAGAATCGTCAGAAAGCGTCTATATGAGGGAAAGGGTTAATAGTACAAGTTAACCCTTTCCCACATATAAACACATTATGATGCAATTGCAGCAGATGACTTAAAAAACATTATGTCAAAGGGCGAAATTGCTCTTAATGTTTGCAACTTTATTCAATAATAACGAGAAGAGGGGTATCTCGTTTTGAACATGTCGGGTCTGTTGGTTAGACCAGAGATTGTCCGTATAACTGGAAAATGCTTGGAGCTACAGTTCTCAAACTTGGGAGGGAGGTTGGGCACTACAAGTATTAATTGAGGTCATCCATTCAAAGGTCGAGATCACACTGAACATGAACACAAAATGCTTATCTGATTGATTGAAAATGTCTCGGCAAAAGTGTAAACAAAATCCCAAAAAATGAGAGTTGAAAACACTGACAAAAGGAGAAATTGTTCATCATGAGCAATTTCTTCTTTTGCCTGCGTGTTTTCAAAAGACATCTGCTGCGGAGGCGTCACAAGGCGGGACAAAGATCAGTCTTGCCATAAAATATAAATGCTGAACATGGATAACCTATGACTAAAAGTGGAAAACATTGTGGCAAAAGAAGAAATAAAACATCGTCTGCTGCAGAGGCGTCAGAAAGCGTCTATATGCGGGAAAGGGTTAAATCTAAAATTTGAAATATGAGTTGCAGCGTGATTTACAATCTTTGGCTATCAGAAATGGTTGAAAGATTTATAGACCCGCGATGTCCTTGATTATGAACCAGTGTTTATTCTAGATACCTCATTTGTAAAAGTGCAGCCACTGTTGGATGGCTCTCATGAGCTATAAAGCCAGTTTAAATCATCGTTGAACAAGTAAAATGAAATAGCACTTGATGTTAAATATTAAACACATAAATTTAACCAAATTCAAGTCAAGATGTGCTTGAGAAGCAGACTGGCAGTTTTAACCCTTTCCCTCATACGACAATTCTGCAGCAGACGACTGAACATATTTTGTCAAAAAATAGAAAATCTCTAAAATTGAATGGATAACCTATGACTAAAAGTGGAAAACATTGTGGCAAAAGGAGAAATTGCTTGTTTTGAGCAATTTTTAGCTCCACTGGCTGAAAGCCAGTCGAGCTTATGTCATGGCGAATTGTCCGTCGTGCGTCCGTGCGTGCGTGCGTTAACTCTTTCCTTTAAACGACTTCTTCTCCCTAACCACTTGGCCAATTTGGTTGAAACTTCATGGGAAGCATCCTCTCAATGTCCTCTACTAAATTCCTTCAATTTTTTTTGATCCATTCAAAATTCTGGTTTCCATGGCAACCGAAAGAAAAAAATAGTGAGAACTTAAAAAATCTTCTTCTCCGAAAGTGTCAGGCCGATTTTCAAATAATTTTGTAGAAATGTTCCTTGGGTGACCCTTTATTAGATTCCTTCAAGAAATTTTGATTGGGCGAAAAACATGGCCGCCAGGGGGCGGGGCTTTTTTGCGTTATATAGCTATAGTGAAAACTTAAATAATCTTCTTCTCAAAAAGTGTTCAGCAGATTTTCAAATAATTATGTAGAAATGTTCCGTGGGTGACCCTCTATCAGATTCCTTCAAGCCATGTTGATTGGTAAAAAAACATGGCCGTCACAGGGCGGGGCTATTTTGCCTATATGGCTAAAGAGCACCCTTAAAAAATCTTCTCCTCCAAAAGTGTCAGGCCGATTTTCAGATAATTTTGTAAAAATGTTCCTTGTGTGAACCTTAATTAGATTCCTTCAAGAAATGATGATTGGGCGAAAAACATGGCCGCCAGGGTGCGGGGCTTTTTCGCGTTATATAGCTATAGTGAAAACTTAAAACATCTTCTTCTCCGAAAGTGTTCAGCCGATTTTCAAATAATTTTGTAGAAATGTTCATTGGGTGACCCTCTATCAGATTCCTTCAAGCCATGTTGATTGGTCGAAAAACATGGCCGCCAGAGGGCGGGGCTATTTTGACTTATATGACCATAGTGAAAACTTAAAAAATCTTCTCCTCCGAAAGTGTCAGGCATATTTTCAAATAATTTTGCAGAAACATTCCTTTGGTGACACTCTACAAGATTCCTTTAAGCCATGGTGGTTGGTAAAAAAAATAGCCACCACGGGGCAGGGCTGTTTGGAGATTTTATTTTTGCCTTATGGCCGTGGAGCGATACTGGCCCTCTTGGGCCTCTTGTTTCTTTTGTCACTATGTTTTCAAAAAGCTGTCGGCTGCAGAGGCAACAGAAAATGTCTATATGAGGGAAAGGGTTAAAACTAAATGGTAAACTTAATTACCTACCCATGGTGCATCTGGAATTCTTGACATCAGTTATTTAACCTTTCCCACATGCTGAAGACAAATTTTGGCAAGCTTTTAATCCTTTCCCACATACGACAATTCTGCAGCAGACGACTTGACAAACATGGTGACAAAAATCGGGGAAAAATCTTCCTAAAAGATGGCTAATTTGTTAAATAAAGTTGAAAACATTGTGGCAAAAGGAGAAATTGCTCATTTCACCTTTTGCCACAATGTTTTCAAAAGTTGTCTGCTGCTAATGTGTCAAAATGCGTCTGCAGGTGGGAAAGGGTTAATATAGACGCATCTGCAGCAGACGGCTTTCGAAAACATCATGACATGAGGAAAAATTGCCCAAGAAGAGCAATCTTGAGCAATTTCCCTTCATGCCACAATGTTTTCCGTAATTATACCTACTATTAGAGATTTTCATTATTTTTAGCTCTACTGGCCAAAGGCCAGAAGGGCTTATGTCGTGGCGATTTGTCCGTGCGTCCGTCCGTAAACAATTTCTTGTTAACACGATACAGTCTTCACTTTTGATTGTATCTCAACTAAACTTATACAGTAGTTAGATATCCATAAGAGATCGGTTCCTTTCGAAAACCAGCCAGATCCGCCCATGCATGACTGGATTATGGCCCTTGAAATGGTCAAAATTGCTATAAAAGAGCTTGTTAACACGATACAGTCTTCACTTTTGATTGTATCTCAACCAAACTTATACAGTAGTTAGATATCCATGAGAGATCGGTTCCTTTCGAAAACCAGCCAGATCCGCCCATGCATGACTGGATTATGGCCCTTGAAATGGTCAAAATTGCTATAAAAGAGCTTGTTAACACGATACAGTCTTCACTTTTGATTGTATCTCAACCAAACTTATACAGTAGTTAGATATCCATGAGAGCTCAGTTCCTTATGTAAACCAGCCAGATCCGCCCATGCAAGACTGGATTATGGCCCTTGAAATTGTCCAAATTGCTATAATTGAGCATGTGAACACAATAGAGGCTCCATTTACTATCTGATCTTCACCAAACTTAGATAGTAGTTAAATACTGATTAGAGCTTGGTTCCTTTTGAAAACCAGCCAGATCCGCCCATGCAAGACTGGATTATGGCCCATGAAATTGTAAAAATTACTATAATACAGCTTGTGAAAACAAAAGAGCCTCCATTTACTATCCGATCTTCACCATACATACATGCTCTGGATTGAAATGACCAAAGAACCATACCAGTAGAGCATAGGCCCTCATGGGCCTCTTGTTTGGTAAATATTTTCGAAGTCGTCTGCTGCAGATCCTTGTTTTTGCAGGTATATTAAGTTGTGTTCTGCTGATTTGTTTTAAGTTGGAAAAGTTTCCTGTATCTATGGACATGTCTATAGTTTACTCCCAATTTTTTCTTTTTGTAGATTTGAAAGCCAACGGTTCAGGTGATGCTACATTTTTATCGGACCTCAGTAATAAAGAAAATCAAGGTAAACTATGACTGTTTACCAAAGATAACCCTTTCTCACATAAACCAAATTCCGCATTCAGCATGTCCACTTTGAAATTTTCATGATGAAATTATGGAAAATCTTTATATAAAAATAGTTTATTTCTTTTAGAATTAAGTTGAACATTTTGTGGTCTAAATTATTTAACCCTTTCTCACATACAATAGATATATTCGTAAAAACTTTTGACACAATATTTTTTTCAAAGGACCTCTGCATCTTGGGTAAGGGTTAATGTATAACTGGATCAGAAACTTTCTATAATTTCAAGTGTTTAGCTCACTTGAGCACACAGTTTGTTCAAGCTAGCTCAGTTGGTTGAAAAGCACGACTGCCTTGAGCTAGTTTCCTACAGTGTTAATTTATCTAAAATTACTGAACAGTTTATAAAATGATTTCAATTTGAAGATAGTTTGGCATAAATCTTTTGTAGGTGACCCTCCACCAAGATTGCTGAAATTATTCTCTTATGTGTATAACGAAAACTCCTTGTCCAAAAGTACTTGTTTGAAATAATCATTAATGTACCACAATTTTTTTGTAACCCCGCAAATGTTACAGATTATTTTCCTGCAAAAAAGCACCATCTCTTGTCCAGGTTTTCTTTTGTCTCATCAGAAGTATTCACAAGTGTGGGAACTATTTCTGTTGTAGTTAGTCTTGCTGAACCACAACAAACCTCTACACCTGCCAAAAATACAACAGATGTACAAATGAATGGCGATGCAAAACACATACGAAGCAAGAAGTCAAAAATGCCGCTCGGTGAAATGGATACAAACATTGACATGCTGTCGGCTTTACACAGCAAGGGAAACATCAGTACAAGTTCCACAGTACCTCTAGTCCAAACAGAGAGCCCAGGGGCATCGCCAAACAGTACAGTCAGTACAAGAAGTCTGGAAAGTGGTGACTGTAGTCTTACAGATGAGGTGGGTCTTCCTCAAATCTCCTATCACTAAGTCTTCTCCTCATTATGGGGAACATATAGGTTTATGTCACTCTCAAATCTCCTGTCACTTCTCCACATTTTGGGTAAACAAGGTGCTGTTTAGGGGGTATTTATCATCTTCAGTGATAGTTCTAGTTTTTAAATAATTTTGTAGAGATGTTTCTTGGGCGATCCTCTTTTAGATTCCTTCAAGCCATGTTAATTCGTCAAAAAACATGGCCACTAGTGGGCAGGGCTGTTTTGCCTAATATGGCTATAGTGAAAGTTTGAACAATCTTCTCCTCCCAAAGTGCCTGGAAATTTTTTGAATAATTTTGTAGAAATGATCCTTGGATGACCATCTTTGAGATTCCTTCCAGCCATGGTTATTTGTAAAAAAAAACATGGCCACCAGGAGGCAGGGCTGTTTTGCCTTAAATATGGCTAAATTGAAGAAGAAAAATCAGGTGATCGATCCAGGGCCATCATGACCTGACCTGACCCTCTTGTTTAAATTTCATCTTACCATTTATCTCCTTCAAATGATGGTTGTGTTAAAAAATTTGGCCAAAAATATAGATCCTTGTGAACACTATAGAGGTCACATTCTTCCAACTTACATTTGTGGAATTAGAACATTCATCACCATCAAATCTCTGTCAAGTTTGAAACGGGGTCACTTGATCTATAGTGAGTGATATACCTCTTGTAAACAGTGTAATTTCTTCTACAATGTTGTCCTCAAACCAATTTTGTAACTTGGGGATGGTGAGCGTTCCGTAATTCAGTGTTATTTTGGTTTATTTAAATTCCTTATTACATAAATTGTGAAAAATAAATGACCTTGGGCGAGCGCATACTTAAGTCAGAAGCTACCCAAGCTTTGTACTAACGTTCACAAAGTAACTGTATCTACCTATTAAATTGTGATGTAGCCAGTCCAAGATATTTAAAAACCCTTTCCCAAAAATAGGCGCTTTCTGATGACTACTGAAAACATTTGAGGCAAATGGAGAAATAGCTCATAATGATTTAAACTCAATTCAATAATTATACTATCATATATAAAGAATTTTCATAGTTTGGCCTAGATTTGTTTTAAGTCGTCTGCTGCAGATTTATAGTATGCGTGAAAGGAGCAGACAGGATTAACCCTTTCCCCCATATAGACGCTTTCTGACGCCTCTGCAGCAGACGGCTTTTTGAAAACATAGTGAAAAAAGAAGAAATTGCACAAAACGTGCAATTTCTCCTTTTGCCGCAATGTTTTCCCCTTTTCGTCATAGGTTATCCATTCAATTATGGAGATTTTCTATGTTTTGACAAAGTACGTTCAAAGTCGTCTGCTGCAGAATTGTCGTATGAGGGAAAGGGTTAAGCCTGAGCTATTCTGATCAAAATCAGCATTATTCTTTTGCATGATTGTCGAAAACCGGATCTTGAATGAAAGAAGCTGATATTGACAAACTGTTGATTCTATTTTCAGGAAAGACGAGAATTGGCGAGAAATAACATAAAAGATACACCTGAAGCAACCAGTTTATTTTCCTTTTTACAAGTCCTCACTGCTATATTTGGATCATTTGCTCACGGCGGAAACGACGTGAGGTATGTTTGTATTTAATCGTTTAACATGTAGTTATTTTCTTTCCAGCAGAAATAGTAGTTATGGCTGCTCAGGGTTGCCAGGTTAGCATTACGACTGACTGGCTTGTGTCGGGATAAATGAACCAGAAGTACTGGTAACTTACCCATAAAATGCCATGATATAACTGAAAAATTGTTGAAAGTGGTGTAATATACCAAACAATCAATCATTCTATACAGCAGAAGACTTTAAATCATTGTTAGAAGAGGAAACAATGCTTAGAACAAAAACACAATACCTAGTTTGCATGTGTGAATATCATAAACAGATTTAATTCCTGTAAAAACAGTTACCTTGCAGGATATTTCTACATAGCCAATCCAAAGATTCTAGCGATAACTGTTTATGTCACACATCGAGGGCTTGGCGTGAAACAATTGTAACTAAAAACCTATTTTGAAAACCCTGGTTTAGGGGCAATTTTGACCCCCTTTGTAAACAATTCAAATTTAGGTGCCATTGCTCAGAACGAGCAATGGCACCTAAATTTCCATTATTTACCAAGAAAAATTATTTAACGCTTATAAAGACTTTATGGCGAGAGAGGTGACTAACCTTGGTAAAAAAAAAAAAAAAATTTTTGTTTCACGCCCGTTTCACGCCCAAGCCCACGACATGGTGATTGTTATATTTCAGTAACGCCATTGGACCTCTAGTAGCGTTGTGGATCACTGCACAGACGGGTCTTACTGCTCAAAAAGCCCCTGTCCCTATATGGATTTTGCTCATCGGAGGTTTCGGCATGTCGATCGGACTCTGGGTTTGGGGCAGGCGAGTTATGAAGACTATGGGTGAAGATCTGACACGAATTACACCATCTAGGTAAGTTTTATGTAGTAAATGGTCATCTCCTCTTTCAAACGTGCAACACATTTTCAGTGGACTCTATAAATTGATATATAATTACTGAAAAAAAAGGTAAAGGGACCATTGTCGGTCATAAAAGTATTTTTTTGTGTGATTAGTTACCAGTTTATTAATTATATCATGTTGGGACAGCAAAAAAAAAAAAATTCTTTTTGTATTTCGTCATGATATAAAAAAAAGTCTTGACATTCATTGTCATTTCATAAAGTTTTATTTAACTCGTCCAAGAAATTTGTTATTCGCTTAATAATAAATTTCTTGAATTCTAATAAAACTTTAAATGATATGATTATTACTCCTGTCAGATCATATTTATATATGAAAATTTATCAGATCAACAGATAAGCATCATTTTATCATTTTGAATGTTTGATGAAAAAATCAAAAAAAGGATTTGAAATTCAAATTTGCTAGTTTTAAAACGAAATTGAATTCCTAATTGCGTTTGAAAAACCTGTCATTTTTGTACGCCCGTTTTTGAAAAAACGGATCGTATTACAGTTTTACCTGCGGTGGGCGGGCAGGCGGCTTCCAGTATGTTGTCAGCTCAATAACTTTAGAAGCCTTTGTCCAATCATCACCAAATTGGGATAATATCTCGGACAAGTTCGATAACTAGCCATATCACTTTAGTCAATTGAGAGTTATCGCCCTTTAATTAAAGAAATTACCCAAAATTGGTCTTGTCAGCTCAATAACTTTAGAAGCCTTTGTCCAATCATCACCAAATTTGGTCAGAATGTGTATTGGGATAATATCTCTGACAAGTTTGATAACTAGCCATATCGCTTTAGTCAATCAAGAGTTATCGCCCTTTAATTATAGAATTTACCTAAAATTGGTCTTATCAGCTCAATAACTTAAGAAGCCTGTGTCTAATCATCACCAGATTTAGTCAGAATGTGTATTGGCATAATATCTCGGACAAGTTTGATAACTAGCCATATTGATTCGGTCTATGAGAGTTATTGCTCTTTAATTATAGAAATTACCTAAAATTGGTCTTGTCAGCTCAATAACTTTAGAAGCCTTTATTCAATCATTACCAAATTTGGTCAGAATGTGTACTGGCATAATATCTCGGACACGTTCGGTAACTAGCCATATCGCTTTAGTCAATCGAGAGTTATCGCTCTTTATTTATAGCAATTACCTTAAAATTGATCTTGTCAGCTCAATTACTTTAGGAACCTTTGTCCAATCATCACCAAATTTGGTCAGAATGTGTATTGGCATAATATCTCGGACAAGTTTGATAACTAGCCATATTGATTCAGTCGATAGAGAGTTATTGCCCTATAATTATAGAAATTACCTAAAATTGGTCTTGTCAGCTAATTAACTTGTGAAGCCTTTATCCGATCTTCATCAAAGTTAGACAATATGTTGATGGGCAGATTATCTTAGTCAGGTTTGATAACTTACATTGTTATCTTAGTCACAACAAAATTATGTCCCACGAAATGACCAAAACTGTACTAACAGTGTCCGCTCTTTAAGTTTGGCTGATGTACAACCAATTATCACTATACTTGGTCTCAAAAAAACAGGACGGGCGTATTTTGTGACATTTGGCACTCTTGTTATTTCTAAGTTAATATTTACTACGCAACTGGTAAGTTAACAAATCAAGTAGAATTTGCTCATAATGAACACCTTTTGTCACAATGCTATCAATAATGGTTCTTTCATTTATAGATTTTTTTCTTATTTTTGCCTTTGCCAAGCTTTTACACAAAGTAAAATCTTATTTCCAAAACATGATTTATTTTTCAGTGGTTTCTCTATAGAAGTCGGGTCTGCCGTCACAGTTTTATTAGCATCGAATATTGGAATACCTATATCTACGACGCACTGTAAAGTGGGAAGCATAGTGTTTGTAGGTTGGTTCCGATCACGGGAGGGCGTGAACTGGAAACTGTTCAGGAACATCGTACTAGCCTGGTTCATTACATTGCCTGTAGCCGGTGGTTTGAGTGCGGCGGTCATGGCCATCCTGCGTGAAGTCGTTTGATTAGTTTTAGCGGCGTGTCTGGAGTGTTTGAATGTTTATAAAATGTGCAGGACATATTATCATCATGTAGGGACCAGATAGTCCAGTGGAATTAAGAAATGTCTCGGCGACAGTTTTGGAAGGTTTCATAATAAAAAATTGTTACCATGGTAAATGACTGAATTTAAAAGAAAGATAAAAGAACGTGTTTGTTCAAGGTTGAGAACGATGTGTTACTAGATTGCTCTGCTCGACAGAAAAAACTTTTATACCTTGGCATCAGAGTCTGGTTTGTAACAAGTTATAAATTAAAGAATGCGATAATGTAAGAAAACCCACCAGCATTGGTTTCTGAAATATTTTTCTTACAGCAGCTAACAATTTGAACTAGTCACTGTGTACATGTGTCGTAGCGGGTATTTAGTGTCTCGATGGCGATGCAGGGAGAACATCTTATAGTCGCTTGGTGTACCAAATTGTTGTAGTGTTTAAATTTCCAAGAGAATTGACTCAACGCTTCGGAGCAATTTAAGATTATACACTGCTACAGTTGCATCAAAATGTTGAAATATCCAAGTTCTGTGGACTTCTAAATGTGTGTAAACCTTTGTGGAAAACAATGTATCTGGAAAATTGGCATTAAAAATTAAATAAAGAGAAGAAAACATTGGGGTAAAAGGATAACATTCTTGTTGATCATTTTATCCTTCTGTGACAATGTTTTTTCAAAAAACTGGCGGCTGCTTTGAATGATGTATGAATGTGGTAATGAGACAACTTGAGTGAAAGTTGTTACGTATTGCAAGGTTCTATAGTGTAGAGTAGTCCAGTCATTCCAAATGCGTTAACCCTTTCCCTCATATAGACGCTTTCTGACGCCTCGGCAGCAGACAGCTTTTTGAAAACATAGTGACAAAAGAAAAAATTGCACAAAACGTGCAATTTCTTCTTTTGCCACAATGTTTTCCACTTTTAGTCATAGGTTATCCATTCAATTATAGAGATTTTCCATTTTTTGACAAAATATGTTCAAAGTCGTCTGCTGCAGAATTGTTGTATGAGGGAAAGGGTTAATCCTTTCCCACTCGCAGGCTCATCTGCAGCAGGCGATGTTGAAATCGAGGGCTTGGCGTGAAACAGTTGTAACTAAAAACCTATTTTGAAACCCCTGGTTTAGGGGCAATGATTTAACGCTTATAAAGACTTTATGGCGAAGTGATTAACCTTGGTAAAAAATGATAAATTTTAGTTACAACCGTTTCACGCCAAACCCTCGAAACATTGGTAGAAGAGGAAATCACTCATTATGAGCAAATTATTCTTATGTCATTAAGTTTTCATCTCAATGGTTAAACTTGTGTTATATATATATATATATTATATGTTTCAAAGGTCTCTGCTGTTGCAGATTTGATGTAGGAGGGAAAGTGTTAACAACTGACCCATTACAATATATGTGCTATTTTTGAAATTTCTCCGTTATAGGATAAATCATTAACCAGTTCCCACAAACAGCAAACCTGTAGCAGAAGACTTGTAAAACATCAAGGTTATAATATTGTAAAGCTCTGAAAACTAAATATTAAAATTAATTATATATAATTGAATACATTATTGCAAAAGGAGAATTTGCTCTTTATGATCAATTTCTCTCTCCTATTGTCACAATGATTTCAGGAGTCTTCAGCTGTAGATGTTTCTGCAAGAGGGAAAGGGTTAATTAAAAAAAATATTGAAAATCATTAATTTCTCCTTCCTTTTCCTCTACTGTTGAATTACAAAAATGGGATTTTCTATAGAATTATTGACAAAGGCAGCCTAATGAATAATTTGTTTATTCAAGTTGATCACAATAAGTCTTCCAACGCATGTGGTAAGTCGGAGAATGAAATATTATGCATTATTTTTATAGAAACAATACTATGAGGGACAATGTCTTTGTTAGAAATGTCAGACTGGTTCTCAGTTATCAACCCTTTCCCTCATACGACAATTCTGCAGCAGATGACTTCGAACGTATTTTGTCAAAATATAGAAAATTTCCATAATTGAAAGGATAACCTATGACAAAAAGTGGAAAACATGGTGGCGAAAGGAGAAATTGCACGTTTTGTGCAATTTCTTCTTTTGTCACTATGTTTTCAAAAAGCCTTCTGCTGCAGAGGCGTCAGAAAGCGTCTATATGAGGGAAAGGGTTAACAAGAAATTAGTCGAATCATTTTGAAATATATGTACATGTTTATTATATGAACAATAATGCATTTAAATTCAAAATTTCAATGAAAATGAACAATGAGAATCTGAACAAACCATTTATATTGATGATCATGATACTATCTGTCAAATTGAGAACATTGTAGAAAAGGTAGGATGAGTTTGTATTGGCAGGCAATTTTCCCTTTTCTCACAATATTCGAAGTTATTAAAACGGGTGTTAAACTCAATTAATCCATTGAATTTGAAATTTTAGCTCTCAAGCTTGTTCTAGATATACTCTCTTATTAACCTTTTCCCAATTGCAGACGAATAGCGTCTTATCTGCAGCAGGCAACTTTTGTAAAATTGTGGCAAAAAGCAAAATTTCTCATAATACTTTTTACGAAAAAAAATTCCTCTTGCCACAATATTTACAAAAGTCCTCAACTGCATATATGACAAAATTAATTTGCTAAGGGGGTAAAGGTAAGCGTTTGGCTTGTTGTAACTCGTATGGACATAATTTTATAAAACCAGGAAGTATACAGTGATGTATCAATTTGTTAGTATTTTTCTTCAGTATTTATTTTTGGCTGTATATCAATGCAATATGGTGGTATCGGTTTCTTATGTTAATGTAATTTTTTTACATTTGCTTATCAGTCCATATCTACAAAGCTATGCAGCAAGCAGAATAGGATTCATTTATAGATGTTTTAACCCTCTCCCACGCCTCTGCATCAGACGGCGATTGAAAATATTGCGGCAAAGGGAGAGACGGTTCTAAACAAGAAATTTCTCTTTTTACCACAATGATTACAACTTTTCATTAATTAAACTTTACCGTAGCTTTGCCCAATGTTTTCAGAGTCGTGTGCTACATATGTGAAGTATGTGGGAAAGGTTTAACTGTATTCCTGATGACATTTCTAGTCGCCACCTTTGAACCATGTCTCGGGAATAATTTAAATTTGAAAACATTGTAGAAAAAAGAGATTGTTTAAAACGTTTTCCCCTTTTTCCACAAAGTTTTCAAGTCTTCTTTTATCTTGGAAAGTGTAAAGTTATGAAAATAAAAAGCATCGCTATACAGTGGTGAATATTGATAATATTGTTCCAGTAAAAAAACGTTGTTTTTTGTGTTATTTGATGATATGAAGGTTATCTAATTTATCTCTTTCCCACATACAATAAATATGCAGCAGATGACTTTAACCCTTTCCCTCATACGACAATTCTGCAGCAGACGACTTTGAACGTATTTTGTCAAAACATAGAAAATCTCTATAATTGATTGGATAACCTATGACTAAAAGTGGAAAAACATTGTGGCAAAAGGAGAAATTGCACGTTTTGTGCAATTTCTTCTTTTGTCACTATGTTTTCAAAAAGCTGTCTAGCTGCTGCAGAGGCGTCAGAAAGCGTCTATATGAGGGAAAGGGTTAAAATCATCTTGGCTAAACTACTCAATATGGCTAAACATTAGTATAACTATTGGATAGAGTTGAAAACAATGTGGCACACGTAGACATGGCTCAACATAAGCAATTTCTCCTTTCGTCACATTGTTATCAAAAGTTGACTGCAGCCTATGGGTCGAAATGCATCTGCAAGTGGGAAAGGGTAAAGTCAATCTGACTAAAGTACACGATCTGACCAAATGCTTCTATGCGTAGCATTAATAGGATATGATTTTAATGAGATTGGGGTGAAGTGTACTGTTAATGTACACTGTAGATGCTTGATTCTGAATTTGTGTATGAATGACTTGTTAATAATTAAATTACTACTGTATTTTGTTATTGTTGCCTCTTGACGTTTGAACTTTTATTTGAATCTTGCTTTAAGGGTGTCTGTTTTTAGCTCACCTAATTATTGTGATCGTCTTTTGTCCGTCGTGCGTCCGTCAACGTCTTCTCCTCAGTAACCATTGGGACTATTTGGATGAAACTTCACAGAAAGCATCCTCTCAATGATCTCACAAGAATACATTCAAATCTTTGGTATCAATGCATAATTCTGGTTTCCATGGCAACGAAACGAAAAAAACTTTAAAATTCTTCTTCTCCCAAACTGGTTGGCAATTTTTCAAATAATTTTAAAGAAATGTTCCTTGCATGACCCTCTCGGATTCCTTCAAGCCATGCTGATTGGTCAAAAAGTATGGCCGGCAGAGGGCAGGGCTATTTTACCTATATGGATATAGTGAAAACTTTAAAAATCTTCTCCTTCGAAAGTGTCGACTGATTTTCAAATAATTTTGTAGAAAGGTTCCTAGGGTGACCCTCTATCAGATTCCTCCAAGTCATGTTGATTGGTCGAAAACTATGGCCGCCAGGGGTCTGGACTTGTATGGCTTAAGTGAAAACTCTTATCAGATTCCTCCAAGTCATGTTGATTGGTCGAAAACTATGGCCGCCAGGGGTCTGGACTTGTATGGCTTAAGTGAAAACAAATAAAATCAGGTGAGCGATCCAGGGCCATCATTGCCCTCTTGTTTCTTAATATTTACTTTTCTTGTATTTCTTGTTTTAATTGTGTTTGTCAAGATAAGTAATAACATGTTTTAGTTTGAATACAAGTGTTCCATGACACCACGTATGTCACCTGTCATTTGCAATCAATATATACTTACATTTTAAGGCATTTTAACGAGGACTCGACTATCCAGTTCTTCTTTGTATTGGTATTGTGAACTAGTCATCTTCATCTATTTTCAATGTGAATCTTTGAAGAGAAGATAACAAACTGCCAAAGTATAACGATGCCGTCTTTTCTTGACCCTTTCTCACATACAACTAATCTGCAGCATCTTTCCATAACCCTTTCCCACATATAACTAATCTACAGCACACAACTTTGAAACATCTTGGCAAAATGGTTAAATTATTAGGTGGAGCTAGCTGTAGAACATTGTGGCAAACGAGGACATTTTACATTTTGAGGAGTTTCTCCTTGTATGACAATGGTTTCAAAAGTCATCTACTTCATAGGGATCAGAATGCATCTGTCTGTTGAAATAGGTTTACCAAAACATTCATAGAAGCAGTTTTTACCTTTTCCCAGATACAGACCATTTTTTGATGCCTCTGCAGCAGACTGCAACATTGTTGAGGAAAGTATCTGAAAGTGAAATGGTAAACTGAAAAATAATATTAGTGTTGAATAGCCCTTTCCCTCATACGACAATTCTGCAGTAGACGACTTTAAACGTATTTTGTCAAAACATAGAAAATCTCCATAATTGAATGGATAACCTATGAGAAACAGTGGAAAACATTGTGGCAAAAGGAGAAATTGCACGTTATGTGCAATTTCTTCTTTTGTATGTTTTCAAAAAGCCGTCTGCTGCAGAGGCGTCAGAAAGCGTCTATATGAGGGAAACGGTTAGAGTTGAAATTGTGTCTAAAAGAGGCTCTTATGAAGCCATTTTACCTTTTGACACACTGTTTTCAAAAGTTCTACAGCAGTTGCGTCAAATTGCATCTGCATGTGGAAGAGATTTAATGATACATGTTAAACACTATAGCTTAGCGACTTTATTTTTACATATATATATATATATTCCATCTTTATACTTCTCAGTGCTTTGTTTTATCCATCATGTTTTAGCTCACCTGTCACATAGTGACAAGGTGAGCTTTTGTGATCGTCTGTCCACAATTTCTTGTGAACACGATAAAGTCTTCATTTATTATCCGATGGTTACCAAACTTATACAGTAGCTAGATATACATGAGAGCTTGGTTCCTTTCGAAACCCAGCCATGCATGACTGGATTATGGCCCTTTAAAATTGAAAAAATATGTAATTGACCTTGTGAACACGATAAAAATTAATTTGTTTGTCACATGACCTAAGTGTGATCTCTTACAATCAAATATCATCATTGTCTTTGGATGACCTTCACCATGACTTTTTGACCTTCTTTTTTTATTTTTGTAGAGCAATTAAATTAGGACCCTAAAACACTTACTCAGTTGAGCGATATAGGGCCATCATGGCCATCTTGTTTATGTTTTGTTTTTATTTGACTCTTTGTGTGTGTTTTGTTTTTTTGTAATGAACAAACTTACGTTAGAAAAGCGTGCTATTTTATTCTACTGCATAATCCTTCTGAGGAGCCCTTCTCCTTTAACCCTTTCCCACATATAGACACTTTCTTCTGAAGCCTCTGCAGCAGACAGCTTTTTGAAAACATAGTGACAAAAGAAGAAATTGCACAAAACGTGCAATTTCTCCTTTTGCCACAATGTTTTCCACTTTTTGTCATAGGTTATTCATTCAGTTATAGAGATTTTCCATTTTTTGACAGAATATGTTCAAAGTTGTCTGCTGCAGAATTGTCGTATGAGGGAAAGGGTTAACCCTTTCCCACATACAGACACTTTCTGAAGCCTCTGCAGCGGACAGCCTTTGAAAACATTCTGACAAAAGGAGTAATTGCTCATAATGAGTTAATGAGCAATTTCTCCTTTTGCCACAGTTTTTAACTTGATTGAATTATCAATCTTTTATTTTGCATAGACATTTTCAAAGTTGTATGTGGCAAAGGGTTAACTTGGATATTCTATTTTTGACTTCTATTTGTGAACAAGAAAGGAAAGAATGTGTAAAATGTCAACACAGGATAAAGACAACAGAGGGAATGTAGAAAGTTTCTCTGAACATTTCTCCATTTCCAATTCTTTTTTTCTGAATTTGGTTTTAATAAAGAGGAGTCAAAAATGGATACAAGCAGGAAAAAGGTTCACTTTGAACCTGTACAGATCTAATACTCCTAATTGTGCCTCCTGCGAGATTATAACTTTAGAGCATCTCTCTATAGCCTTTAACCCTTTCCCTCATCTGACGCCTCTGCAGCAGACGGCTTTTTGAAAACATGGTGACAAAAGAGGAATTGCACAAAACGTGCAATTTCTCCTTTTGCCACAATGTTTTCCACTTTTTGTCATAGGTTATCCATTCAATTATAGAGATTTTCCACTTTTTGGCAAATTAAGTTCAAAGTCGTCTGCTGCAGAATTGTCGGGTTATTGTCCCGACAAATCTGCAGCAGACGACTGAAAACAGCTTAGGAAATTTATGAAAAATCTATAAATTGAAGCGTAGTTATCAAACGGAGTAAACAAATCATTTTTGCAAAAGTTTTCTGCTGCAGATATGTCAATATGTGTCTACTTGTGGGAAATATTCAATTAAATACTCTGCTCGCCAAACAGACAGTTCTGTGTGGTGAGGGTAAACCAATTCAAAACTGACCGAAATGATCTTAATTGAGCAGACGAAAATACTTTTCAATAAAGAGTATCGCCAATTGTCACATATTTATATTAAATGCAGGTGTAATTAAATTTTGTTTTCTCTATTTCACGTATTGTAACATAACAAATGAAAACTTTGTTTAATATAAGGAAATGACAGATGTTAACCCTTTCCCTCATATAGACGCTTTCTGACGCCTCTGCATCAGACGGCTTTTTGAAAACATAATGACAAAAGAAGAAATTGCACAAAACGTGCAATTTCTCCTTTTGCCACAATGTTTTCCACTTTTTGTCATAGGTTATCCATTCAATTATGGGGATTTTCTATTTTTTGACAAAATACGTTCAAAGTCGTCAGCTGTTGAATTGTTGTGTGAGGGAAAGGGTTAAAAAAGATATTGGCCAATAATGTGAAAAATTTCCAGATGAGATAAATTTACTAATTGAGTCGAAAATCTTGTGGCCAAAGGAAAAATTGCTCATCGTAAGGAATTTTAACATTTTCCCACAAAGTCGTCTGCTACCAATTGTCTGAAAGTGTCTATATGTGGGGATAGTTTAATTAGGACAAGAAACGTGGGTTTTGATTACAATAAAGTCTTTGTTTGTGGTTTGATCCTATTAAATTGTTTTCATATCAATCAGAAAATTAGTTAAAAGTGTGTGTATGTGTTAGGTAAATTATATTTATTTGGAACATATTTAATTTTCTAAAGAAAATACACCAGTGTCTTAAAGCTTCCTCGTAGAGATTAATTTCTGTAGGCTGGCATGCCATAGGTCGGCTTTAGTTATTCATCTATGTAAAATTGACCTGATATGATTTGGGTGAAAACTTTGTGTTAAGCTGATGTGATTACAACAGATAACTAACAAATTACAAAGGAAATCCCTTTAAAATCTACAATAAAATCAATGTGAATTCTTTTACTTATTATGATGAATAAACTATGATAAAATATATTGATATTATCTATTTTTTTAGCTCACCTGAGCACTTGGTGCTCAATGTGAGTTATTGTGATCGCCTTTTGTACGGCGTCCGTCGTGCGTCAACATCTTCTCCTAAGTAACCAGTGGGTCAATCGGGATGAAACTTCACAGAAAGCGTTCTCTCCATGACTTCACCAGATTTCCTTCAAGTTTTTGGGATCCATGCAAAATTCTGGTTTCCATGGCAACCAAACGAAAATGACTTTAAAATTCTTCCTCTCCCAAACTGGTTGGCCGATTTTCAAAATGACTTCAAGCCATGTTAATTGGTCCAAAACTATGGCCACCAGGGTGGCGGCGCTATTTTGCCTTATATGGATGGCTAAAGTGGAAATCTTTTGTCCTACGAAAGTGTCAGGCTGTTGGCCTTATGTTGGCTTTAGTGAGCACTTTGAAAATCTTCTTCTCCCAAATAATTTTGCAGAAATGTTCCTTTGGTGACACTGATATTCCTTCAAGCCATGGTGATTGGTCATAAAACATATGCTGTTTGGAGATTTAATGTTTACCTAATGACAGTGGAGCGATACTGGCCCTCTTGGGTCTCTTGTATTAGCTTACCTGATCACAACATGAGTTAATGTGGTTGGCATGACAAATCTTGTTTTTAGCTTGTTTTTCAGCCAGTCGAGCTTATGTCATGGCGAATTGTCCGTTGTGAGTGTGCGTTAACTTTTTAGCTCACCTGAGCTTTGTTCAAGGCGAGTTATTAGTCCCCTACCGGCGTGCCCAAGGGGACTATTAGGTTTGCACTCCGTCCGTCAGTCCATCTGTCAGTCAGTCAGTCCGGCAAATTTTTGTCCGGAGCATATCTCCAAAACTGTACTAGCTATGGCTATGAAATTCCATATGTGGATACATCTCATCAATGCGGAGTGCAGTGCATATGAACCATAACTCTTGCTTCCCTAATTTTTGAGTTATTTCCCTTTCTTTATTTTCATACTTGATTTTTGTCCGGAGCATATCTCCAAAACTGTACTAGCTATGGTTATGAAATTTCACACATGGATGCATCTCATCAAGGGGGAGTGCAGTGGACATGAACCATAACTCTTGCTTGCCTAATTTTTGAGTTATTTCCCTTTCTTTATTTTCATACTTGATTTTTGTCCGGAGCATATCTCCATAACTAAACTAGCTATGGCTATGAAATTTCACACATGAATACATCGTATCAAGGGGGAGTGCAGTGGACATGAACCATAACTCTTGTTTGCCTAATTTTTGAGTTATTTCCCTTTCTTTATTTTCATACTTGATTTTTGTCCGGAGCATATCTCCATAACTATACTAGCTATGGCTATGAAATTTCACACATGAATACATCGTATCAAGGGGGAGTGCAGTGCACATGAACCATAACTCTTGCTTCCCTAATTTTTGAGTTATTTCCCTTTCTTTATTTTCATACTTGATTTTTGTCCGGAGCATATCTCCAAAACTGTACTAGCTATGGTTATGAAATTTCACACATGGATGCATCTCATCAAGGGGGAGTGCAGTGGACATGAACCATAACTCTTGCTTGCCTAATTTTTGAGTTATTTCCCTTTCTTTATTTTCATACTTGATTTTTGTCCGGAGCATATCTCCATAACTATACTAGCTATGGCTATGAAATTTCACACATGAATACATCGTATCAAGGGGGAGTGCAGTGGACATGAACCATAACTCTTGCTTGCCTAATTTTTGAGTTATTTCCCTTTCTTTATTTTCATACTTGATTTTTTGTCCGGAGCATATCTCTAAAACTGTACTAGCTATGGTTACGAAATTTCACATGGATGCATCTCATCAAGGGGGAGTGCAGTGGACATGAACCATAACTTTTGCTAGCCTAATTTTTTAGTTACTTCCCTTTCTTTATTTTCATACTTGATTTTTGTCCGGAGCATATCTCTAAAACTATACTACCTATGGTTATGAAATTTCACACATGGATACACCTCATCAAGGGGGGTTGCCGTGCAGATGAACCATAACTCTTGCTTGATTAATTTTTGAGTTATTGCGCGGGCGGAATCCAGTTCTTTGTCCGGAGCATATCTCCGAAACTATACTACCTAGGTCTATGAAATTCCATATGTGGATACATCTCATCAATGCGGAGTGCAGTGCATATGAACCATAACTCTTTGCTTCCCTAATTTTTGAGTTATTTCCCTTTCTTTATTTTCATACTTGATTTTTGTCCGGAGCATATCTCCAAAACTGTACTAGCTATGGTTATGAAATTTCACACATGGATGCATCTCATCAAGGGGGAGTGCAGTGGACATGAACCATAACTTTTTGACTCAAAAGTGCAAACCGGTAGGGGACTATGGTATTGCTTGCAATCCTCCAGTTACTTGTTGTGATCGCCTTTTGTCCGGCGTCCGTCAACTTCTTCTCCTCAGTAACCAGTGGGTCAATTGGGATGAAACTTCACAGAAAGCATCCTCTCAATGACCTCACCAGATTTCCTTCAAATTTTTGGGATCCATGCAGAATTCTGGTTTCCATGGCAACGAAATGAAAAAAACTTCAAAATTCTTCTTCTCCCAAACTGGTTGGCAGATTTTCAAATAATTTTTTAGAAATGTTCCTTGGATGACCCTCTATCAGATTCCTTCAAGCCATGTTGATTGGTCAAAAAACATGGCCGCCAGGGGGGGCGGGGCTATTTTGCCTTATATGGCTATAGTGAAAACTTAAAAAATCTTCTTCTCCGAAAGTGTCTGGCCGTTTTTCAAATAATTTTGTAGAAATGTTCCTTGGATGACCCTCTATCAGATTCCTTCAAGCCATGTTGATTGGTCAAAAAACATGGCCACCAGGGGGGCGGGGCTATTTTGCCTTATATGGCTATAGTGAATACTTAAAAAATCTTCTCCTCCGAAAGTGTCGGGCAGATTTTCAAATAATTTTGTAGAAATGTTCCTTGGGTGACCCTTTATTAGATTCCTTCAAGAAATGTTGATTGGTTGAAAAACATGGCCGACAGTGGGCGGGGCTATTTTACCTTATAGACTTAAAAAATCTTCTCCGAAAGTGTCAGGCAGATTTTCAAATAATTTTGTAGAAATGTTCCTTGGGTGACCCTTTATTAGATTCCTTCAAGAAATGTTGATTGGTTGAAAAACATGGCCGCCAGAGGGCGGGGCTATTTTGCCTTATATGACCATTATGAAAACTTAAAAAACTTCTTCTCCGAAAATGTTGAGCAGATTTCCAAATAATTTTGTAGAATTGTTCCTTGGTTGACCCTCTATCAAATTCCTTCAAGCCATGTTGATTGGTAAATAAACATGGCCGCCAGTGGGCGGGGCTATTTTACCTTATATGGCTAAAGAAAAAACTTAAACAATCTTCTCCGACGAAAGTGTCTGGCTGATATTCAAATAATTTTGTAGAAATGTTCCTAGGCCCTCTATCAGATTCCTTCAAGCCATGTTGATTGGTTGAAACATATGGCTATAGTGAAAACTTAAAATATCCTATCCTCCGAAAGTGTCAGGCCGATTTTCAAATAATTTTGCAGAAACATTCCTTGGGTGACACTCTACAAGATTCCTTTAAGCCATGTTGGTTGGTAAAACACATGGCCACCAGGGGGCAGGGCTGTTTGGAGATTTGATATTTAGCTTATGGCCGTGGAGCGATACTGGCCCTCTTGGGCCTCTTGTTAAAACAACCTGAGCTCCGAGATCTATTTTGATAACTCTCTGTCCGTCGTTAACTTATAGCTTTTAACGTCTACTCTAAATAGCCTTGTGGGATTCCAAAATCATTTCGTAGAAATGTTCCTTGTTTGACCCTCTACAAAAAGATTGATTGATTGGTTGAGAAACATGGCAGCCAGGACGCATCAGAAAAGGGGCATTATGACAAACTATTTAAAAACCATTCCTATGAAAGTGTGTGTCTGATTTCAAAATAAATGCGTTGAAATGTTCCTTCAGTGGGTAAAATTAACCGCTGGCTTCTAATGACATCTTATTCACTGGACCAATTTCAACCAACTTATTAGGAATGTTATTTTTGGGGTCCTTTTTAAAAAATATTTTAAGATATACATTCTTTACTGAACTTTGGATGCTGTGGCATCAGAAAGAGAGAACAATGCCATAACATAAAAAGAATCTCCTCTGAATCTGCTGGTCTTATAATATATTCCAAGATAATTTGGTAGAAATTGTCATTGAGTGACCATCAATACATGTGTATCTTCACATATATAGTCCTTTACCTGGATGTTTTTAAATTCGTCTGCTGCAGATATGTTGTGTAAGGTAAATAGTTATTAATTGATGTTATATCACGACAGGCAATTTATCTAGCGTGTTTCCCTGGCTTTCTGAATCCTGTTTTCCACAGAACGTTCTGAGGCATAACATATCGAGGGTTTCATGCAAAACGGTTGCTTTTGCTGGATAAATATGTTTAAATCAAGCGCCATTTTAAATCCTTTACACGAATATTGTAAACAAATTATATCATTTACGGTGGACATGGAAAAGACTTGACTCGGTGCACAGCGCTCGAAACATATGTATACATTACGCGGTACCGTTATGTATGTTCATTGATTGGTGCATATAATATATTATAGTAACATATTGATTTGTCAAACGTCGGAAAGAATGTTGGCCGAGCTGGCATTCGAATTCACAACCCCTAGACAAGCAGCCCGCGTCGCTACCGTCTGTTTAAAAGACGTCACACTACCATATTTGGTACGGTATTTCGCATATTTAAATTCAGAGTTACAATTCATAGTTTTGTATTTACATGTTTTTGCGCAGGATTTTTTCTAAGTCTAATAAGTATATACTTACTTCCAATATTCTTATCGCTCTGCGATAACGATGCTCATTGTAATGTTTTTCCTTGTCTGACAAAAGTATATTGACAATCTGGACTAAAGAAACATTCGTTTTTTGATGGAGTTGAAACCACTGTTCGAAAAAGAGAAATTTATCGTGACAAGCAATTTCTATTTGTTTTAGATCGTGAATAGAGATACAAATTTATAAACCCCGTGTAACAGCTTCTCGGTTAGCGTCGGGGATTTCGAAACCGGGTGTCCCGGGTTCGGTCCCTAGTCGCGGCATTACGGTCATGGTGGAGTGCCCTTGGGGGCAAGGCACATGTTCTAGCCTAGTACTGGTTTGTTTACCCAGGGATCATGAATAAGTGAACTGTCGCCGTGATATAGCTGAAATATTGTTGAAAGCGGCGTAAAACCCCCAATAAATAAATAAATAGTAACAGCTTCTCGCTTCCCTGCACCCGTCACATAGTATTCACAAGAAGTTGCACTATATATAGTACGGGTTGTTTATCTTCAAGGAGGAATCCGCTATGGCCGAGTGGTTAGCGTCGGGGATTTGAAAACGAGCGTCCCGTGTTCCATCCCCAGTCACAGCAGGGCGGTCATGGTGGAATGCCCTTGAGCAAGGCCCATTTCCTAGCCTATTACTGGTGTGTTTACCCAGGGATCATGATTAAATTAAGTGAACTGTCTCCATGATATTACTGAAATATAATTGAAAACGGCCCGAAACCCTATTAAAACAAATCCAAGTCGTGTATTGCTAGCATAGACAGTTCGCTTTTCATAAAAAAACTTCTGACGAATTTCTTTATTTCTTTCATTACGAAAAGTAGCCGAGCCCCGGTAGCTCAGTCGGTAGCGACGCGGGGTGTCAACCCAGGGGTTGTGGCTCGGCCAACTTTCTTTCCGATGATTGACAAAAGTCAATGCGACATGCGTCATTCGTCTTCCACCAATGGGCTTAGTCTATGTGGAAAAGCAGCCAGTTGCTTGGGAAGATTTGTTGTGTGGAGTACTGGTGTGAGAAAACCAGGAAATGCATGAGTAGGTGAACTGGCCGCCGTGATATAACTGAGAAATTGTTAAAAACGGCGTTAAACCCCAATCAATCAATCATTACGAAAAGCAGTTTTGAATGTGACTTAAATTTCAAACCATTTGCGTATTCGAGGAGGAGCTAACGATTTATTGATACCGCATTCGTTGTGAATTGCCGCTTAGGATTGATTTATGTTTAACGCCGTTTTTAACAATTTCTCAGTTATATCAAGGCGGCCAGTTCACCTACTCATGCATTTCCTGGTTTTCACACACCAGTACTCCACACAACAATCTTCCCAAGCAACTGGCTGCTTTTCCACATAGACTGCCGCTTAGGAACGGGATGCTAGGGCTCGATTCCCGGGCGGATCCAAGTTTACCGCAATTACCCTTTATTGAATCCGCTGTGGTTAGCGACGGGGATTTCGAAACCGGGTGTCCCGGGTTCGATCCCCAGTCGCGGCACTACGGTCATGGACGTGGAGTGCCCTTGGGCAAGGCACATTTTCTAGCCTAGTACTGGTTTGTTTACCCAGGGATCATGAATAATTAAAGTTAATTGCGCGCTAAATGACCTTGGCTGTCGATGCGCCATAAAACAATATACATTCATTCATTCAATTACCCTTTGTAAATTGTAACCCTTTGTTCCCTCTAGTAAAATAAATTCATCTATTTCTTTTGTCAAAGTAGATTTGTTTGTGATATTTTAATATCACTTTTACCACTTGTCAACGGACCTATTGGGCGCTTTAACGTCCGAAAACTGGAACCATATGTCCAAAAAGGACAGGAAAGACATCCAATTCTAAATCAATGGGTAACGCGCACCTTAGTGAAATTACGGATACTCAATGTTTATTTAAGAAATGCGTATCAAAATTTCAGTTCCGACCAACTCTTACTACATAAAAGTAAAGAAATGAGAAAATATTTACAAGGAAGGAAATTAAGTTCAACAAACCGTTTTTAAATCCACAGTTATTCCAGAATAAATAATCTTGTCCCAAAGAAAAAAAGTCATAAAAGTTAAAAACAAGGTCCATAAATGACCAACTCAGTGGTCGGTATGTCACAATCTAGTGGGAAAAGATCAAAGAAAATACCGCATTCTTTCTTCAATCCAAATAACCTGACGAGTGGAACTTAATTAAATAAGATTAAAACAAAATGGGTTTCACGTGTTTCGTGAGAATATAATACTTACGATTTTGTCTCTGGTTCCAATGGTTCCAAGGGTTCCAATGGTTCCAATGGGTTACAATGGGTTCCAATGGTTCCAATGGTTCCAATGGTTCCTTTCAATGGTTCCAATGGTTCCTTCCAATGGTTCCAATGGTTCCAATGGTTCCAATGGGTTCCATGGGTTCCAATGGTTATGGTTCCAATGGTTCTGGTTCCAATGGTTCCAATGGTTCCAATGGGTTCCAAGGGTTCCAATGGTTCCAATGGGTTCCAATGGGTTCCAATGGTTCCAATGGGTTCCAAGGGTTCCAATGGGTTCCAAGGGTTCCAATGGTTCCAATGGGTTCCGATGGTTCCATGTTTCCTAGGGTTCCAATGGTTCCAATGGGTTCCAATGGTTCCAATGGTTCTGGTTCCAAGGGTTCCAATGGTTCCAATGGTTCAAATGGGTTTGAAACATTTTAGCGACGGACAGGGTAATACAATACATTTCAATAAGTAAAAACTGATTTCAAATGCAAGCTTTGTTGTTCTGATTTGATAATAAAAGTTAACTGTTCGAATATATTACACATCATGATGGTATGTATGTACTTGATAACGTTTAGAGAATATGTATGAAAATATTTTCCACTGAATTCGCTTTATGTATGTACTTATGTACTTGATAACGTTTAGAGAATATGTATGAAAATATTTTCCGCTGAATTCGCTTTATGTATGTACTTGATAACGTTTAGAGAATATGTATGAAAATATTTTCCGCTGAATTCGCTTGTCTGATTACAAATATAATGTGGTAGAAATGTTCATCTAATGACTCTTTTTAAAAATATAATCAAATTGATTGGTTCTTAAACACGGCAATCAGAGGGATTCAGAAAAAGGGCAAAATTACACAATTTTAAAACATATACATTTTTATGAAAGTGCTTGTCTGATTTCAAGATAACTTAGCAGAACTGTTAATTAAGTGACCCTCTACATGTTTTAAAGACTTAGTGATTGGTTGAAAGTCATATAAACCAGGTGGCATCTGAAAAGGAGACATTGAACTTTAAGCTTCCAATGACATCTCATCCTCAACCACTGGACACAATATATGTCAAAGATATACATACTATTGTTTGTGGAGTAGGGAGTAAAATGCCCAATATTGAGAATTCTTCTCCTCTACGTCCGCTTTTTTCCGGATCAAAGGTTATTAAGTAGAAATAGTTCTTCAGCGACTCTCTACGAAAATGGTTCAATCCATATTAATTGGTTGCCAAACAGGCAGCGAAGCGGCATCAGAATGGACAAAATGGCAAAAGAAAAAAAAAAAAACATTCTTATGAAAGTGCTTGTCTGATTTGTTCCTTCAGTGACCCTCTTCATAATTATTTGAGCCATATTGATTGGATGAAAGACATATTTACAAGGCGGCATCAGAAAAGGGTTAAATTAAAGGTTTAGCTTCAAATGACACCTCATTCTAATCCACTGGGCCAATTTCGAAAAGTCTCACAGGAATTTTCCTTTGGTGATCCTCTTTCAAATTTGCTCAAAGATATACATTCTAAACACAATTTTTGTTGCTGAAGCAGCAGGAAGGGAGTAAAATGCCTAAACTGTAAAACACAACTGTTTTGGTAGATTACACTTCTAAGTTTAGTGTTATCATTGTAAACATTAATATAATGCATTGATAGATTGCATACTCTGCATGCATCAGTTGATCCAGTAGTCAATAAATAGGAAGACACTGTACTGTAATGAATGATCATGGTGGGATTTCCTTAGAGCTATTGGGTAATATGATCATTAAAAAAAGTACCATGTGAACCAAATGATATATTCGGAGTAGGGGTCAATTAATTTTCACTAGATCAACAAGAAACAAGACGAATTTTGATGCAAAGCCTCAAAGACGCCGCGCATGATTTTGAAGCATGACCTAAAGGAAACAGATTCAGTTCAGTACAGTTAAACAACGTGCACACAGATTTATATTTCGAACAAGAAGGCCCAATATCACTTTATTTTAAACAAGAAGACCAAAATGTGCCTACATTGCTCACCTGGCTACCATAGCTTTAGGCGACCTATAATAAAAGGTTACCAAGAGTAGAAAGGGTCAAATTCGAACGTCATGTATGCTCAACAGAATAACATAACCAATACCTACATTCAACAACTCTTCAGCATTCATCGAGGTTCAAATTTATAAAGGATCTGAAGAGTAAAGTGTAATCATTGCATACAATTGAACATATTGCGCGGCAAAGGATTCAAAGCAATTTCTCCTTTTGTCACATATTTTTAAAAAAATTGTCTGCAGCACATTCATCAGAATGCGTGTTAATTTATGAACGGGTTAAAGTAAGCCACAGGAAACATACGTAGAAACACTTCTGTACAGCATTCGATTGAAACAACTTTTAAATCTTCGACCGATTTTCAAATAAGCTATCATAAGACTGTGAATGTCAAAACACAGAATAGAAAACATAGTGGTGGGAAAAGAAGAAATAAATTGTTCATAATAAGTCAACCGACCAATTTCCTTCAGTACTACTATTGCGGATGGTGTGTGAAAAATTACAATTAATTAACAAAATATTAGAAAATTAAAACAAGTACCATCATATTGCCAACGTGAACTAAGGGCTCAGCAGTTTCGCACAGTTCTTTAACCCTTTCAGCGCCGAATTGTTTAAAGTAGACTCTTCCATGTTCAAACTCGGACGACTCTATTTTCATGTTATAGGATTTTTTGGAATATGTTTATAACTCACAGCCAAACAATGCAGATTTCAGGTGAGACAACTACTGTTCCATTTATCCTGACACCAGCCAGTCACATAAAACACCATAGTAAAAAAAAGTGTAACTATAAATCGGTCGCCATTCTCCAAAATGTAACGTTTTTGTCTGATGTCGTGCTATATGAAACGTGGTTAAGTAGCTGACATTCCATCTGAATCGATGACGTCATATCATTTCTGACATTGACGCTGTGACAGGTTTTTTCTTGAACGCAGAGAAACACGCATTGTGTTTTGCTAACAACAGGGATGGACGCAATAATGGTGCCGCTTCCTTCGACGTTGTGGATTGTACGCAGATAGTCTAAAAATAGATATATAAAATGCATGTACAAGGGAGATAACTAGCATGTCCGGATGATCTGTGAATACAGATTATGTATTGTGCTACATATATTTATAGTCTGGCGACACTATATATTCCAATTACCCGAGGTTACGGTTATGTAGTGTTTACTTACCGCCTAAACTATATTTCGCAGATGATCGCAGTAAAGATGCCGTATATATTCATAGAATCAATTATTACAGAAGTTCAAAGGAATACGTTTGTCGCTTGCATATAATTCAGTGAACACAATGAAAGAGTGACGGATTGACTGAAATATGTACGGACTAAGAGACGGGACAGAGGGCAAAGAATATGTGTCATCATGTCATATAAAGGGAAACATTAAGCGCCATATAGCTGCCAGCTGGGACCTTGTCATTTACAATATTGAAGACAGTTGTGTAATCTCGATCCAAAGGTCCTGGTTCTTCTTTTGGTGTATCCCGACATTTGTAAAAAGCATGACAACAAATTATGTTTTAATGAAACAGACACCGAACGTTTTCAAAATAAGTTCAGACAGTGTAATTAAAACAATTATGGACAAAACAATTTGAATATATCTTACATCTTCTGCATGTTTGTTAAAAATAAGCTAAACATAGTTTCGCCATCGGTTTAATATATATAGTAAGCTAAAACAGTTGGACCCCTCTTACCTCGTGTTTATGACATGTTTCTTTAATATTAGTTGAAAGCTTGCTTAGAAATCGGTGTAATATATTAAATATATAGTTAAACTTAAACAGTTGGAACACTACTACCTCTTCTGTATGTCATGTGTGTTTAAGATAGGCTGAAAGCTTGCCTCGCAATCAGTGTAATATATATAGTAAAGCTAAAACAATTGGAACACTCTTACATATTCTTCATGTCATGATTGTGTAATATAAGATGAAAGCTTGCCTCGCAATCGGTGTAATACATATAGTTAAGCTAAAGCAATTGGAACACCCTTACCTATTCTGTATGTCAGGATTGTTTAATATAAGATGAAAGCTTGCCTCGCAATCGGTGTAATACATATAGTTAAGCTAAAGCAATTGGAACACCCTTACCTATGATGTATGTCATGATTGTTTAATATAAGATGAAAGCTTGCCTCGCAATCGGTGTAATACATATAGTAAGCTAAAGCAATTGGAACACCCTTACCTATGATGTATGTCATGATTGTTTAATATAAGATGAAAGCTTGCCTCGCAATCGGTTTAATACATATAGTTAAGCTAAAGCAATTGGAACACCCTTACCTATTCTGTTTTTCAGTTTTATTTAATGTGATATTTTAGGCCACCGGCCCATACACATGATACAGCATAATTACATAGCATTAGAAGTGAGAACAGTATTTACATCATAGTAATACAGACAAATAATACAAAAACTCGGATATCCATTACATGATATAATTCTAAGAGTTAAAGGCTATGGCTAATGTTAGAACAATAATACGACTTTTAGATTGACTAGAAATGCTTAACTGAAGAAATAGACTTTGTATCAGATATATCATCACCTTTCTAAAGAGAACACATAGACCCGTTTTATAGCAGCTTGAGTTACAAGTCCTTCAAGGAGAACCAACTATACATTGCAACATTGTAACACAACTATTATTCAAAAGAATCAAGATATGTTCTTCTTATTTTAAAAGCATTATAGATAAACATAGCTAAATTTCTTATCAAAATAACATTTTGCGAAGACATTAGATTGTAGAATTTATGAATACTAGGTTTTTCGAAAATATTATGTGGAAAATATCTACATCGCAAATCATAATACATTTGGCATATCATAATAAAATGGTATTCATCCTCAATAGCAGTTTCACAATATAAACATGTACGGAATTCTTTTGGCATATCTCTGTATCTTCCTTCCTCTATCATTAAACAATGACAACTACTGCGAAAGGAAGCTAGAGAAGAGCGAAATTTCTTTATATCTATGTTTAAGACATATGGTTCTAATGAAAATTCCCTTTTAAATTGGTGATAATGAAATAATTTCCTATTGACATTACACTTCGCTACCCAGGTCTGCCTGTACTGATCAGTCAGTCGTTGCGTATACAATTGTAAAAAGATCTTAGTATTATCAACTGACTGATTGGCCCATACATAACCAAAACCATTAGAATTCAAACTTTTCCTAATATTTGTTACCCAATTTATGTGTCCAATATTGTCGTAATGCATTAACATTTCATAACATAGCCGAATATATCTATGCTTTGGCATACTGAGTAAACGTATCCAGTATTTTATACAGCGTTTTGAAGAATATATATGCATTGGAAGTCTACCTAGATCTCCTAAAATAGCATCATTACATGCTTTTGGTGACACATTCAAAAAGCGTTTACACGCAAGAATTTGAATACTCTCAATACTGCTAAATGTCTCTAACCCCAAATTTCGGAACCATACAGTAAGACAGAGGAAACCTTGGCATCAAATACTTTGTAGAATGTTTTGCATGGGAGACAACCTAGATTACTAAGTGAATTTAGAATATGTAAAAGAGCTTTCTTAGCCTTAGCTGCAACTGCTTCAGCCATTTTAGAGAATGACAACCTGTTTGTAAAATAGATGCCGACATAGGTAAATCCATTTACAGTTTCAATTTGAGAACCATTAAATTTCCATTTTTCTCTGGAAGCAAGATTTCCTCCCCTTTTAAACACAAGTATTTTGGTTTTATCTATATTGACAGTCATTTTATTATTGCTACAAAAATCCTGTAAAATGTTTAGCTGTTTTTGCAAACCAATTATTGTGTCGGCGATAAGTGCTATGTCACCAGCAAACATTAACATAAACATTTCCATCAGGTCTGGGAACAGCTGGACTCCCCGTATATTGCTATCATGAAGTAACGAGTAAAGTTCATTTATAAACAAATAAAATAAAATAGGGCTTAAACTACATCCTTGTCGAAGTCCAATCGGGCAAGACAAGGTATCTGTATAACAATGCACGGATGATCTAACACGGGCCTTCACAGATGAATAAATGGAAATAATAGCATTGAATAAATGACCTCTTACACCGCGTGAATGTAAAATTTCAAACAGTATTTGACGATCAACCGAATCAAACGCCTTTTGAAAGTCAATAAAGGCTACATAGACAGTTTTACCTTTAGTGTTGAGATATTTGCTTATAACCGAGTATAAAACGATTGCATTGTCTATAGTGGAATATCCTGCCCGGAATCCAGATTGAGACTCACAGATCTTGTTATAAATATCAACATAAAATGTAACTCTCTGTGTCAAAATAGTAATGTATATTTTACTTAAGGTATCTAACAAAACAATGCCTCTATAGTTATTAGGGTTATTCGTATTTCCTTTTTGGGATAGGGGCGTTTCGCCACTATCTCATAGCGAAGCTGCTTTCGAAAAGTCGGATTAAAAGCTGCAACCGCAGTCCACATGTGTATACCTACACCAAAATCGAGTTTTGATTGGTTATAATCTGCCTTTTCAACGATTTCATTGGTTCGACCGAATCACAAAACCCTCCGCTTGCATAACTTTATGAGACAAAATAGTTTCTATGAATGAAACTCACTCTGAACTATGGTTGACCTTAATGTCAGTAGTGTGAGGTAACGTCGACCGTTCTGTGACCCCATTAGTTTACAACAGTCGACTTATAGAGAAATGTGCAAAGCACTGTAAATACAATTATTGAAAGGAGTTGAAACCATTGTGGCAAAAGTAGAAATTGCCTACGAAAAGCAATTTTCCCTTTTGTCACAATGTTTTCGATTGTCGTCTGCTGCACATGCGTCTGTAAGCGTCTGTAGGCGGAAAATGGTTACATCCCTCCCATGGAAGCGGAACCCTTTCCGTGATACTATAACAGTTCGAATATTTAAAAAATATTGTTGAAAATGGAGCTATTGCTGACAATGAGCAATTCCTCCTTTTCACACAATGCTTTCAAACACGTTTCAAATTAATTCTTTTCATATTTAAACGTTTTACTATGGACGTTCTTTCCCTCTTTCTCCCTTCCGGACACATTTTGAATAACATGCTAGAGATGAATGATTACGAGCAATTTTGCCTTACATCAAGGGGAAAAATATATAGTTGAAACTTTGGTGGAAAAAGAGGAAATGGGTCATGATAAACAATTATGCAGCCGTCTGCTGCACATGCGTCAAAAAAGCGACTGTAAGCGGGAAAGGGTTGAACCGTTCCCGTTATAGCTACTTAGTTACAAACAAATGTTGAAAGTATATTTGCAAACGGAGCAATTGCTGACAATGAGCAATTCCTCCTTTTCAAACAATGCTTTGAAACATGAATCAATTTGTTTCTATAACCTAGATAACGAAAACATTTGTCTACAGTTATTATTTTAACCTTTGCCCCTTTTAGACACATTTGACTAACCTTAACAGATGAATGATAATCAACAAGTTTGTCTTTTTCCACAATGTTTTCATCACTATTCAAAATCATACTTTTATTAATTCAGGTCAATAGTTATGCCTTAGTTCAATGTTGTTTGCTGTATATTTAGTCTATGTGGTCAAGGTTAAGGAATACTGTAAACAAACTTGCTACAACATAATTCGTCCAAAGAGAGAGGTCCTACTGTGTATACATGCCATGAAATAATGTCACAAACGGTCTCACCGCTACTGGGGAATTGTTGGTAAAACAGGTCGCGTTTTGTGTTGAATATTCTCATGTGTCGCTGTATGTAGACCCTACTAGGAAATAGAAATTAAATCTACAAATTATAGATAAGTTAATTTCAACATTGATTGATTGGGATTTAACGCCGTTTTTAACATTTCTTCAGTCATATCACGGCGGCCAGTTCACCTACAAATGTATTTCCTGGTTTTCTCAAACCAGTACTCCTCACAACAATCTTCCCAAGCAACTGGCTGCGTTTCCACATAGACTTAGCCATTGGTGAAAGACGAATGACGCATGTCGCATTGACTTTTGTCAAACGTCGGAAAGAAATTTGGCCGAATTTGTCAACACATCCGAGTTATAACCGCAAGGTCATTATTTATTTTATTATTGAGAACCTTCTAGCGATTTTGGGACTAAAATTATAATGTATATGCATTTGCGTTAATTTAAGACTCAACGTTCATCAACGTGTAATATAGTCCTAGATGTATCTGTTGACAAATAAACTAGAAATGTAGTCTAAATAGGTTTTTGAAAATTAACCTTGACGGTCCGGTCCCGTTTCGGAGATACAATTAAATTGCAAATACTTTACAAATACCATAATCTAAGCTGACGTGTTTTGACGCATCGAACCAGTCTTCTGTAATCAATACTTGAGTTGTCTCCGTCTGTAAAGCTTGGAGGTATAATCCGGCGTCCGGCCGGCTGTCTGCCTGAATGTGCATTCGTCCGTCCGTCATGGATTGCATGTATTGGTTAACACGTTGTTTCTGTATGGCAGATTTATTTCAAAATGGTCACAATTATACCCGTGTGATCAGGAGAACGGCAAAGTACTAGGTACATAACTCTGGTCTGTTTTTTCAGTTATCTCCATTTTTCCTTATTTAGTTCAGCGATTGTCTCAATTAACTTTCATTGTATCAATTTCAAACTTGGTTTGTATGTAACTTATGACCTACAGATTTGCAGTGCACCATTACCATAAATTAAGCATGCTGCGTTTGGAGTGTGTATATTTTTGTCTTTCAATGTTCTCCCTTATTATATGCAACACATGCGTTCCGTGAAATTCCCTTTTTCGTTAATGAGTGTTTCACCAAGATTTGTACTTCGTCAAATCTAATCTGTTTTTTAGGTGTAAACTCAATTTTTTCATTTCTTCGGTTATTGTCTCAATATATGTCCAATATATCAATTTAAGACTTGGTGTATAGGAAACTCAGAGCTGCAATTGTGCAGTGCAAAAGAAACATAACTCTATCATGCTTTCGATCGTCTTTCATTTATCAGCATGATTACAATATACATTGTGGATCTTTAGTGATTTCTGAACTAGAAATATTTTAATTAAGGGTAGCTGCTCGGGTTTTTTTTGTCAATCTTTTGTCCTTCGATATTTTGTTTATACAAGAAAAGGGTAAAACTTGACAAATGAGGTATATGTTATTGGCAGGCAATATGTGTTGCTTCAAACATTTTTGGTTGGGTTTGTTTAAAGGTCATTGTTTCATTGTTTCAACAATGTTTGTCCATATGATCTATGCCATATGTTTTCAATTTACATATGCCCCCTATACCATCAGCGCTTTCAGCGCTTTGATTTATGTATAGGTATAATCTGTATGTCATGATTGTTTAATATAAGATGAAAGCTTGCCTCGCAATCGATGTAATATATATAGATAAGCTAAAGCAATTGGAACACTCTTACCTAGTCTTTTGTATGCCATGTTTGTTAATATAAGCTGGAAGCTTGCCTCGCAATCGGTGTGATATATATATTTAAGCTAAAACAATTGGGACACTCTTACCTAGTCTGTATGTCATGATTGTTTAATATAAGATTAAAGCCTCGCAATCGGTGAAATATATATATATATATATAGTTAAAGTAACTCATTTGGAACACTCTTACCTATTATGTATACCATGATTGTTTAATATAAGCTGAACACTTGCCTCGCAATCGGTGCTATGTATACATAGTTAAGCTAAAACAACTGGAACACTCTTATCATCTCTACTGTATGTCATATTTGTTGAAAAATAATCTGAACGCTTGTTTCGTAATCGGTGTAATGTATATATAGTTAAACCATGGGAGTACAAATAGTACTATTTGAAAGACCCTGGTTAAACTAAAACAATTGGAAGACTCTTATCTCAACTGAATGTCATGTTTTCCTTTTGGGTATTTATTCATCATAGAAATTTTGATGTTACAAATCAAAATTTCTATGATGAATAAATACCCAAAAGGAAAACGACAGAAATTACTCGAAATGATAGTTTGACTGGTCACAAATGTAGTTATCGATTGTTGTTGTACCTGTCATCATCATTTCATTATTTATTTTAAATATCTTGGACATATTTCAAAGTTGAATATATGCTTAACCATATGCTATTTTTTAGTTTATTTGCGTAGGACGGTAGGACTCGTAAATTACTAATAATCAAATCACCGATAGTGATGCAAGCAGCGGGCCAACTGCAGATCACGGAGGATGATTTATCGACTACAAAAGTTAATAGGTATTTACCCGAAATAGATAACATCTATACTCATATTATATATATACTTAAACTAAAACAACTGGAACACTCTTACCTCTTCTGTATGTCATGTTAGACATTATTTCCACCTCACACAGTGACAGGACGCCTGTAACTCCTAACAAAGATATCTTTACCCAGCGGCCCACAACTACAGGATTCTCGGGATAAAACTCATACGTCGATCCTATTGTACCCGGATAATACCCATACTGTGCGTAAGTCAAGTGGTCAGTAGAAACATTGACTTCTACGTTCGACAGGCGATAGGCTGAAATCATATGACACCTCATTTCATTAAAATGCGCGTACATTTCATTCATTATAGATGCTATACAACAGAACACACGAAATGCCATTATTACATAACAATATTTTCCTGATCCTGACCTTTCTTTTATATATACATGTATGATTGGTGCTCTGTGTCAACCAAAATTAACATAATTATTACAAGTGTCGAAAAACACCCTTATGCTTTTCAATATTAGAGAATACAAAGTGAATACCACCTTGCATAAGATTGTTAAACCTTCTATGAATAATTGTCGAACAGTACTAAGCCAGATCAGAATGTATGGCTTCTCGCGCTGATCTGAATCTAAACTTGTCGTAAATGACTTACGTTTTTTTCCCAATGGTGCCCCTCATTTACATTTTTCGCGAGTTAAGCTGAAATCATACCTTTGAAATAACGTCGTTTTTGACGTCATAACGTACGCTTTTGTGACAATAACAGTGATGATAAAGAAAGGGTCATTACTTGTCATAAATACACTAAAGCTTGCTTTCTTTTTGATTCAAAGACAGATATTTTCCCACACTTGTCATACATATATTAAGGCTTGTTAACTATTGTATACAAAGACGGATATTTACCCAAATTTGTCCTAAATACACTGAGGCTTGTTTTCTATTTGATTCAAAGACAGATCTTAACAAACACTTGTCATAAATCGACTGAGGAATGTTTTCGTCTAGTATAACTCCCATGTTTCACTATTACATGTATGACAAACTGTATAATATATATTAGTTAACGAGTCACCTGCCTTATTTAGAGAGATCAATTCGTAGTACAGTGAGATATGTCCCTCATTAATTCCTACACGTATGAAAAGTAAAACAACATTTTTCTTCCTAAAGACAATACTTACAACAACAGTCGAGTCGATTGTAAACCTTAATGAAGGCGATAACATACGAGGTACCCAAATCCACCTCCCAATATGGTTCGTTTTCTACCAAAGTGTGTGTACAAGGGCCATGGGCCCAAATCTGATTTGTATCACCATCAACAGCGAGGGCTGGACTATCTCTAGTTGATGACTGTATAGTTTCCTTGGACAAGGCAACATTGGCCAGGTTCGCTGTAATCAAATAAGAATGAACAATACAATTAAACCTGTTGTCTGACGATTTGGACCGACGTATATGCGTACATTGAAGACAGCTAGAATGTACATACGCATTTGCGTACAAAGAAGGCTCGGGCAAGTATGTACATACGCATATGCGTACAATGAAGGCTCGGGCGAGTTTGTTCATATGCATATGCGTACAATTAAGACTCAGACGAGTATGTACTAATGCTTATGCATACAGTGAAGGCTCGGGCGAGTTTGTTCATATGCATATGCGTACAATTAAGACTTGGACGAGTATGTACTAATGCTTATGCATACAGTGAAGGCTCGGGCGAGTTTGTTCATATGCATATGCGTACAATTAAGACTTGGACGAGTATGTACTAATGCTTATGCATACAGTGAAGGCTCGGGCGAGTTTGTTCATATGCATATGCGTACAATTAAGACTTGGACGAGTATGTACTAATGCTTATGCATACAGTGAAGGCTCGGGCGAGTTTGTTCATATGCATATGCGTACAATTAAGACTTGGACGAGTATGTACTAATGCTTATGCATACAGTGAAGGCTCGGGCGAGTTTGTTCATATGCATATGCGTACAATTAAGACTTGGACGAGTATGTACTAATGCTTATGCATACAGTGAAGGCTCGGGCGAGTTTGTTCATATGCATATGCATTTAGTGAAGACTCGAACATGTATGTACATACGCATATGCGTACCGTAAATACTCATGCAAGTATGTACATATTCATATGCATTTAGAGAAGACTCATGTGAGTTTGTACATACGTATATGCGTACAATGAATACTCAGACTCAGGCGAATAAGTGTATTTACAATCCACTTATTTTTAAGGTTATTCCAAGATCACTATCTGACAAACAGCTTATTTGAAAGTCAATTGACCGATATTAAACCGAAAAGACAAAAAACAAACAAATAGCTGGACGAACCATGTTATATACGTGTATATGACAGTAAGCATAAACATGACCATTACAATGAAATGATATCGTTACAATTTGTTCTCATCTAGAAGTGAATATAAACATATTAACAATGTAATCAGTTTGTTTAATCCTGTACTCAAAGTAAAATTCCAATTTGTTAATAATTCCGTAAGTTCAAGTCTAGAATATTAAATTTGTCCTAAACAAACCAATTCAAAATAGTATATAGTTTGATATTGATTATTAATAACTTAAGTTCGGAGCATGCTCAGTTAAGTACATACTTAAGTATTTTGTCAGAAATGTTAATGTATTTTTTACGGCAAATATATGAACTTTCAGTGTTAAGTAAACGGTAACAAGATAACAAGTTCCACTTTACCATTCATTTTGACGACCATGACAATTAAAACGACAACACTAATCCTTAAATCGCAGAACATTCTGTTACTTGACGTATTGACTCCCGTTTTCTATATACTGATAACTCAATGAAATCAACAGTTTCCTACTGTAGTGTATATTATTATAATCAAGTTCAAAGTCGATTCAATGAACAAGAATGTTACAACTTAATAATGCATCATATTAATTTATAAAATAATCGAAGCACATCTACACCCCTTTCCTTCATGGCTACTTGATAATTTAATATAAAAAAGTCATTACGAGAAACATGCATTTAAATTCTCTAATAAATATAAAAGGAAAATAAGTGATATCAGCTATATCAATATTTTTCGCCGAGGAAATACCCAACATGTAAAGGTATATTAACACATCTGCAGCAGACAACTCTTGAATCCGTTGTGACAAATGGAGAAAGGCTATAATTGAAAACACTTTTTCTATGATCAATAAAGCAGCAATTAAATGTATTCATTATATATCAGAAAACATGAATGGTTGGGTGAATGACTTTTCTATGATTTAATGGACAATTAAAAACATTATTTCCTTTTGTTGACATCAGCATTGGCGACTGGTTTGGCTCAACATATACATACAAAACAAAAAATCATTACACATTACGAAAGTTTTGCTTAGGATTTATTTTTTAAAAATCAGTAAAATTAATGATCGGTCAGTTTCAAGAACTCTATTTGTTTCTGACCACTAATCAGATACTTTAGCGCAAACAAATTTATAGTTGTTTAGCATTATGACTTATCAACATAATTTGAACTTTTTCAAGGCACGAAGCAAGGTGCGAAGCTGTCTACAACCCTCTATAAATGTTACCACAATCACCTACTAAACTCCATTAAAAACAGTGGGCTAGGTGCATCTATAGGAAACATCTGTGTGGCTACACCTACGTGTGCTGACGACACGGCTCTACTCGCAAATAATATCGGTGAACTTCAAGCTATGCTTAACATAGTGGATTTTAACACAAAAAGAGATCTAGTAAAAGTTCAATTTTTGTCGCTACACAATACGGGGCCAATGAATTATTACTCATTCAGAGCAACTCCTGCTTTTCACACAATACTTTGTATTCAATGCTGAAGTCCTCAGTCTCAAGTGATGTCAGAAAAGCATAACTCTTATTGTTCTGGTATCAAAATACACATACAGTGTATGCTGTAGATGCGCCAGAATATTTCTGCAAGCTGGAGTGGATTAATCTGTGAATACGTGACCTCAGACTCTTACCCGATTATAAAATTGACCAAAGGCTTGTTAATCGCCGTTGTCAGATTTTAAGACAGAAGATTTATAAAGAATGGCCTCGACTTATACATGTTTAGGGAATATTATGTTGCAGTAATAACGAAATAACACAAATAACACATAAATATAATTCATGAATGGCGTGTGAATCACTCCCCACTACCGCATTTTAATTGACGTGAACTCATATTCCATTGACGTCACATCATATTTCAGTTACGTACCATTACCACATTTGGTGCAACATTTTAATCCGTCGTGTTGTATTTGCGCATGACAACATGTATTTTATTGACGTCACATCGTATTTCAGTTACGTTCCATGACAATTGGCATATATTCCATTGACGTCACATCATATTTCAGTTACGTACAATGACAATGTGCATGTTTTCCATTGACGTCACATCATAATTCAGTTACGTACCATGACAATTTGCATGTATTGCATTGACGTCACATCATAATTCAGTTACATACCATGACAATTTGCATGTATTCCATTGACGTCACATCATATTTCAGTTACGTACGCTGACAATTGGCTTGTATGTCATTGACGTCACATCATATTTGAGTTACGTACCATGATAATGTGGATGTATCAGATTGACGTCACATCATATTTCATTTACGTACCATGATAATTTGCATGTATCACATTGACGTCACATCATATGTACTGTTTCTTTATTCAATCAGCAGTATTCCATGTTTCTTTGATCATTATAGAGAACGGGGCTATCGATTTATGTTAACAGATACAGGGGAAATTGTTATTATACTGGCCAATAGATTTAACACTTATTGTTCATAATGAGCGGTTTCTCCATTTGCCAAAACGTTTTCAACCGTGTTCGATCATTTCAGTTTTCTATATATATATATATGTTTTTACATTTTTGCCCAGATAGAGGGGAATTACGTTGATCTGTTTCTACATGGATCGCGAACGCTTTCTGTTTGAGAGTTGGCCATGTGCATAAAGAATAATTCATAGTAAAAGCCTCTAGTATGATCGAAGCTGTCTATAAGCGAATTGTTTTATTGATCGAATGTAATTTAACATATTTTTAAACGGTATTTAGTTATATCACGGCCGAAAGTGCACATTACGTGCGCGTTCTGGCTTTTTCGCACCAGTACTTCACACGTCATCATCCGAGGCACTATATATCTCCTCACTTGGACTATGTACCCATTGTAAAACGACATGACGCTAGCCACAATGACTACTATTAATCGTAGGAAGATATGAAAGGTCAAGCCTTTTTTGGTCAGCGAATAAGAGACAGTGGATACAAGCAGGGATGCGCATGTCTATGTGGAGGTGTTTTTTTCGGGGGGAGGAAGCAATATAAATTGAATAGTGTTTTATCCGACATACACAGTCATTTCGTCGGTAGTCCACGAAGAGTTCGCACCAGGAACAGCATATCGTATCAGTGTGACATATGTAGGAAATACGACGTTTGGGCTGATAACATGATGGGGCAATTGTGAAAATTTAATCATTTCATTGAGAAACAACATAGACAATAAATAAGAAAACACAATACGAAAAATAAAGACAAAACAGACAGTCAGAGCATTTGAAGGTTTTAAATAGGTGAAGGAATGCAGTTATGCACATGTGCTGCTTGTTTTTTGCTCTGTTATTTATTATCTGACTACGATCAACAAGCATGATACTGCATATTTATTTCATGTATCCAATGTTCAGCTAACGTCAATGATACAAACAAAACACAGATACTGGACATATCAGTGTTTTATTATACTGTCATCCATGGTACAATGTATATAGACACTAACATATACATGGTATTTAAGTTATATGAGCCGTTCCGCAACAAAAACAACATTATGAACTAAGCGTAAATTATCGACCCGGATCAGCCTAAGCATGCCACGCAGGTTTACCCGGAACGACACTTTTCGCTTCCTGTGGATTTTCTGTTTCAGGAATTATTACTCTATACCTCTATCTCCCTAAGACGAAATGTATCGGCCCGGATTAGCCTGCGCGGACTGCTCAGACTGATCTGGTCGATACATTACGCAGAGTCCATAATGTTGGTTTGCTTGTGGAACGGCTCATATTGTAACTATTTACACGTGATAAACAGGACCAATTAATCATTTGTCCAAGCAATAATGTACATAATGGATATTATAGTTACGCATTACAATACACTAAGTGACCTGAATGAATACTTTAACCATACACATTTGAACTGATAACGCTGGTATGAAAAGGGTCATTACACTTTAGTTTAGAAATGACAGTTTGTATCAATAAAATATCGCTTATCGTCAAAAAGAGAGAGGCTGGTTTTGTTGAATTTGCTACAATAGAGTTTGCGTTCAAAGCCACAGATTACATGTATTTGATGTCGTAGCGCTTGCGGCCTTTACAAACAGTGCCAATACATACAATCTGTAACTTCTTTTTAACCACATACTACTTGTTTTCTTTTTTTTTCTGATGTATTATTTGTAGGCTTTACATTTTTAGTCTTAGGCCTAACACATTGTTCAATGACATTACTTCAACATTTACCCTTGTATTTATCCATCACTTAACACTTTATCTCACTATATAGGGTAGAGTCCTGATAATTATTTCTCGTATAGAGGTGTAGATTGTCGTTTTAGTCCTGAAACCAGTCTTCTATCTCGAGTTTATAAGGAGAGTCAGTATCAGCGAAAGGAAGCTGTGCCCACTTGCATACGTTGTCTTCATAATGGACTGAAACATGACGATTCTCTGAAACGTCTGAGATACAAACACCTGCGTATATCAAACGGTTTAACCTTTTCCCACATACAGACACTTTCTGATTACTCTACAGCAACCCACTTTTGAAAACGTTGTTGCAGAAGGAGAAAGTTATCATCAGGAGCAATTTCCCCAATTGCTACAATGTTTTCAACTCTATTCTAAAATTATACTTTCATATAAGAAAAGTTTTCATACTTTTGCGAGTATATTTCCAATGTCGACTGCTGTAGACTTATTGTATGCGGAGAAGGGTTAACATGATATTTTCTTCGTGTTGACAGCAACTAAATCATCCTTAAGTATATTGAAATAATGAAAGTTAGGGTTGGCACATACTTTTACTAACGCGTCTTTGAATATTGACCATCCCTACGTTTCTCCAATGCTTTTGCCAACATGATTAAGTAAAACAAATGACCCTGTGTATTTTGGTTAACTCTTTCAGCGCCAATTGGAATATTGACGTGTTTGCAACGAATTCGGATTCAGGCGAGTTAAATCGTAACGAACTGTTTCACCAGAAATCAGGATTGCTTGCTTTTAAGTTATCTACATATCTCAGAAACACTTATTATGTGAGACCAAGGAGTCGCCCGATTTGGAACATGGAATAGTCAACTTTAGGACAGTTCGCGTTTGAAGGAGTTAATATAAGGCCTTTGGATTTCGAATTGCGATACTGAATTACATAATTCCGTTTCGGATGTAACGTGTGAGCTAAATATGACGGCTAATGCTCTTTAGGTCTCTGCTGTGTTCTAACAACATATCGTCCTTGGTGGAAACATAATCGGGACAGAGCAAGGTAATCATTTATGACCACCATTCGCCACTTCTAGATCCACTTTTAAAATAATCTGAATAGACATCGTGAGATATTTTGGTTATATGAAGCTGACCAATTTCATAATCACCGAGTCAATAAAATTTCTTTTATGGTAAAACGTAAACCTTACGTCCCATACACATTACTGCAATCAAGAAAGGATAAACACTTTGTGGGTCCTTCTGGCTAATTGTTATGTTCTGCATTGCTCTTGGTTGTAGTTGGTTTTCTGAAAAACAACGTCAATAAATCCGGCATGACTCGAGGGATCACTTGAGCATGTCGATAAGACGAAGTAATTCGTCCTATTCGAAATCGACTTATTGCGAATTCATTGTAGTTCAAAAGCCAGCACTTAACTGGTAATTAGATATGGTATCATAAATGCTTTGACAAATACAAGGGAGAAAATTAAATAACCAACTGTACAATTGGAAATATTATTTTTATACTCAGTTGGAAATATTTTGGGAAATAGAGAAACTTATTTGGGCAAAACCTCAACGTGTTGTTGGCTGAAATCGCGTAAAATGACGGTTTGAAACTACAAGGATTAATGTTAAACAGGCTTAACCTTGTGTGATAACGAGATGTAGTTACAATGGTTTTTGATAACTCGAAGTTGAAAGGCACCTTCACAATGTATCGTCAATTATCCCTTGAATGACAAAGGGACTTAGCGATGATTTACTGTTTCAGATGATTTACTGATTAGTTCTTAAAACTCTTGAAACTACTTTTGAAATATTCATATCAAACACAAAACGAGGGTTCTCCTCAAATTATATAGCACGTATATAATTTATCTATCGGGATATTGGCATAATTGATTAGTCCATTATCTCAAACAGACGAATTTTGATGAAGCACATGACTTGTGAAAATATCCAGATAAAGGAAGAATTTCTAAGAAAAAATAAATGTATATGATCTGATACAGACGAGTTCAGATGCGTCATGTAGCACTTAACTTTTAGAAGATGTAGGAAAAGGAGGACATTCTCAGAACACTAAGTATATATATCATCTGAAACATATGTCTTCGGATTATTCATGCAGCAAATGGACTTTTGGAAACAGTTTGTGAGAATGTGGTTTTTCATATCTCTTTTACCCGCAATGTTTTCAAATATATTCAAGGCAGCCTTATATATTTGTTTTAATCAGATGCTTTTGATTTACCCTTACCCACATACAATAAACATGCAACAAACGACTTCGAAAACAAATTGACAAAAATATGAAAACTGTCTTTAAATAGGCGTCAGAAGGCGTATGAATGTTGGAGGGGTTAAAGAAGCCATCACTGAAAAATAAAATGTAATTACAGTGTTGTCGGTAAGGTATGATGGTGTTTGTTTAGTCTTTATCCCCTTCTATAACATGCAACACATCTGCGACAGACGACTCTAAAAACCTCTAGTTCAAAAATATGGAACGTCTTTATAAATAAAGCTACATTTTATTGTACCCCTTTCTATAACATAAAGCACATCTCCGGCATACAACTCTGAAAATATCTAGTCCAAAAATATGGAACATCTTTATAAATGAAACTACACTTTAAATTATCCCCTTTTCAAAATAAAACACATCTGCGACAGACGACTCTGAACACATCTAGTAAAAATATATGGGACATCTTTATACATGAAGCTACACTTTTATTTACCCACTTTTCAACATGAAACACATCTGCAGCAGACAACTATGCAAACATATAATTCAAACATATAGGACATCTTTATAAATGAAGTTACACTTTTATTTATCCCCTTTTCAAAATAAAACACATTTGCGACAGACGACTCTGAAGATATCTAGTCCGAAAATATGGAATATCTTCATAAATGAAACTACACTTAATTTACTCACTTCTATATCAATACAACACATCTGCGGCAGACAACTATGATAACATATAGTCCAAACATATAGGACACATACAGCAGACGACTTAAAATAAACATCCAAATAATAAAAAAAACTTAGAAAAATGAAGGTATATAGTTAAACATTGTGGCAAATTGAGAAATTGCTCGTTTTGAACAATTTCTCCTTTTGCAGCAATGTTTTAAAAAGTTGTCTGTTTCAGATACACCAAAAGTCATCTACAGTGGGGAGAAGTTTAAATTCAATAAATAATAAATGAATGAATCATTATTGGATGGAGTTTAAATGCGTCTGCAGATTTGGAACGGTTTAAAATAAGCTGATAGCTGTCTCGCAAATCACCAGTTTAAACCGACTTGTTTGTTGTTATTTTATTAAATCATTTTGAATTGTATGATATTTTAATATTGATAGCATCTGGCTTTTCATTGATATTATTATTGTTTTATGCAGCCCTTAACTGACCTGAAAACGTTTCAGGAACATATAACATATGACATTTGTTTAAAGTAGGCTCGCGAGAACTTGGACGTGTTATAATTCATATATATCGTTGAAATGTGTGGTTTCCTTGATATGATTATATAAATGGCTTCATTTTGATAACAAACATTTCGAACATGTTCATAACTAGAAGTAATGTATGGTTCCCTGTCAAATTCGAGATATCGCGAGACCACTGTAGTTAATAGACCACGATGGTTCCCTGTCAAATTCGAGTTATCGCGAGACCACGGTAGTTCAAAGACCAGGATGATTCCCTGTCAAATTCGAGTTATCGCGAGACCACTGTAGTTTTTAGGACATATCTGGTCACACTTGATAGGGTATCATGAATTCGAGTTATCGCAAGTCCACTGTACAGGAAATAATAGACCATGACACACCTGATTACTTGATAGGGTATCATATATTCGAGTCATCGCGAGTCCACTGTACATGAAATTTATAGACCATGACATACCTGGTTACTTAATAGGGTATCATACATTCGAGTTAACGTGAGTCCACTGTAGTTTATATACCAGTACATATCTGGTCACTAGGTAGGGTATCATGAATTCGAATTATGACAAGATCACCGTAGTTTATAGACCATGACATAACTTGTCACTTGATAGGGTATCATGAATTCAAATTATGACGAGACCACTGTAGTTCATAGACCAGGACATAACTGGTCACTTGGTAGGGAATCATCAATTCGAGTTATCGCGAGTCCACTGTAGTTTATAGACCAGTACATATCCGATAACTTGATAGGGTATCATAAATTAGAGTTATCGCGAGTCCATTGTAGCTTATAGACCATAACATATCTGTTCAATTGATAGGGTATCATAAATTCGAATTATTGCGAGTCCACTGTAGTTTATAAACCAGGACATAACTGGCCACTTGATTGGGTTTTATGCATTCGAGTTATCGCGAGTCCACTGTAGTTTATAAACCAGGACATAACTGGCCACTTGATTGGGTTTTATGCATTCGAGTTATCGCGAGTCCACTGTATCTTATAGCTTCTGTATCTCTTATCAAACAATGGCATTTCTACCTTTAGTCATTTCAGTACTTTGATTTTACTTGAAAAAATGTATTTAAGGTAAAAAAAAAATCAACATATTCTGAGGAGAAATCTTTTAAACAAACAACATAAATAAAAACAATACCATCCCCTGGCAGCCAAGTGTTTGACCAATCAAAAATGCAGGAATCGGATACTTATAATACCAAATCGTGTCTGTGGTGTTTGCGGAGATCTTTTTCAAGTTTGCACTATTGCATTAAAAGACGAAAGTGCCCGACCGCCTTACAGTCATTTGTTTTGACTAATCAAGATTCATCGAAAGACGTTTAAAGATGGTCACTCAAGGAACGTACCTGACCAATGAAACAAGATGAAGCGTATTGTTTCTGAGGAAAACGTTTGACCTTATTTTGATACCGCAGCAATAACAGTTCTGAGCAAATTAAACATATTAAAAGGTAATTTTGATGAGGTCATTAAGAGGATGCTTGATATCAGGTAAGGTCGAACGTCATTTTTTTATTTTCAACAGGATAACATAACCCTTCCCGACATTCAATAAATCAGCAGACATCGAGGTTCAAATTTATAAAATATCTATAGAGTAAAGAGTAAAGTGTAATTATTGCATACAACTTGAACATATTGTGACAAAGGATTCAAAGCAATTTCTCCTTTTGTCACATATTATTAAAAAGTCGTCTGAAGCAGATTCGTCTAAAGGCATGTTAAGTTATGAAAGGGTTAAAGTAAGCCACAAGAAACACAAGAAACATACGTTGAAACACTTTTGTTCAGCATTCGATTGAAACAACTTTAAAATCTTGACCGATTTTCAAATAAGCTATCATCAGACTGTGCATGTCAAAAACTTCTCAAGCAAATCAAAACACAGAATAGAAAACACTGTGGGAAAAAAAGAAACAAATTGTTCATAATATGTCAACGGACCAATTTCCATCAGTACTACTATTGCGGATGGTGTGTGAAAAATTACAAGTAAATAACAAAATTATAGAAAATTAAAACAAGTACCATCACGGCGTTTCCTGGGTTAGTAACTAGTACTACTGGTCCATTTATCCTGACACCAGCCAGTCACATAAAACACCATAGTAAAAAAAAGAGTGTAACCATAAATCGGTCGCCATTCTCCAAAATGTAACGTTTTTGTCTGATGTCGTGCTATATGAAACGTGGTTAAGCAGCTGACATTACATCTGAATCGATGACGTCATATCATTTCTGACACTGACGCTGTGACAGGGTTTTTCTTGAACGCAGAGAAACACGCATTGTGTTTTGCTAACAACAGGGATGGACGCAATAATGGTGCCGCTTCCTTCGACGTTGTGGATTGTACGCAGATAGTCTAAAAATAGATGTATAAAATACATGTACAAGGGAGATAACTTGCATGTCCGGATGATCTAGAATACAGATTACGTTTTATTCAATCTCATTAAAATCATCTCCTATTAACGCTACGCATAGGATCTGAGGACAACCAATAGAGGGTCACATTCAGACGACCTTTCCGCCAGCCAATCAGAACCTTGCTTTCACGTTTAAATCTATATTTAGCATGGGATCCCAATTTTCGCGTAGTGATTTACACGTGTGTATAGTTCTTATGACGACCGCATCATGGCTACAAATGCGGAAATGAGGCAAAACACCGATACAGTCTTTCCCTGACCATACAGCATCGAAAAATGTTCTTTGCTCGGGTCTTAAATGGTCTATTTTAACGTTTGTTAAAACGAGTCCTCTGGTTGGTTCAAATAAAAATAGCTTGGTGAATCTGAAAATAGCGATATTGGAAATCCGATAAAACAAAAAGATGAATTCAAATGGATCGCCATCAGATCTTACATTTGGTCAGATCGTGTACTTTATTCAGATTGTGTTTTATTGTGCTACAGATATGTAGAGTCTGGCGACACTAAATATCCCAATTACCCAAGGTCACGGTTATGTAGTGTTTACTTACCGCCTAAACCATATTCCACAGATGATCGCAGTAAAGATGCCGTATATATTCATAGAATACATTATTGCAGAAGCTCAAAGGAATACGTTTGTCGCTTGCATATAATTCAGTGAATACAATGATCTCGATCCTGGTTTGGAATCATCTTAAGGGTCAGTTTTTCTTTTGGTGTATTCCGACATTTGTAAATAGCATAAGAACAGATTATGTTTTAATGAAACAGACACCTAACGATTTAAAAATAAGTTCAAAGCTTGTTTTACGATCAGTGTAATTAAAACAATTATAGACAAACAATTTGAATATATCTTACATCTTCTGCATGTTTGTTTAAAATAAGCTAAACATAGTTTCGCCATCGGTATAATATATATAGTTAAGCTGAAACAGTTGGACCCCTCTTACCTCGTGTTTATGACATGTTTCTTTAATATTAGCTGAAAGCTTGCTTAGAAATCGGTGTAATATATTAAACATATAGTAAAACTTAAACAGTTGAACACTCCTACCTCTTCTGTATGCCATGTGTGTTTAAGATAAGCTAAAGGCTTGCTTCGCAATCAGTGTATTATATATATTTAAGCTAAAACAATTGGAACACTCTTACATATTCTTCATGTCATGAGTGTGTAATATAAGATGAAAGCTTGCCTTGCAATCGGTATAGTATACATAGTTAAGCTAAAGCAATTGGAACACTATAACCTCTTTTGTATTACATGGTTGTTAATATCAGCTGCAAGCTTGCACGGCAATCGGTGTAATATATATAGTTAAGCTAAAGCAATTGGAACACTCTTACCTAGTCTGTATGTCATGATTGTTTAATATAAGATGAAAGCTTTCCTCGCAATTGGTGAAATATATATAATATATATATATATATACTTATAATTGCCCACATATTGGCTCTGTCTTACCAGACCTAATAATTGGGACCTACCTTTATTTGTAACGGTAGAAATATAATGAATATTCAATTCCAGTTAAAAAATGCTCAGGATGCTATGTATATTAATATATACGCCGATCTCTTGAGGGTTTTTGAGAAAACCACAACTGTTCTCAGACCCATATATGGAGACTGACCTATGAATAATTTTGGGTCTATTGTTTCTGGCCCAACAAATTCTATACAAATAACCAGATAGTTTTATATTCATGTATATACAAAAACAAAATAATGAGTTGAAAGCTAAACGAGCATTCGACGCATTTCTTTGCAATGCCTCTGAATTGTAATATATTTGATGTAAAAAATGCACCAATTCTGTTCTATGGTTGTGAACTTTGGGGTCTAAAGTCTTGAATGCATTGAAAGAGTCCAAACATAGGCTTGTAAACGTTTCGTGTATCAATCAAACTGTTTTAAATGAACGGCAATATGTTGTTCAATATTTGCAGAGGCTGAAAGATCAGAACCTGCAAATACGGAACAAATCCTACAATCAACCAAAACTATGTTATTATAGCGAATTCAAAATATGTCTTAAATATGAACCATATCTAGATATGATATAAGTAATTGAATTTCGAAAAGTATTAGCACCTTTTAGATGTGGATCTTTGAAATTGGCAATCGGAGAAGGACGGTATAATAACAGAAATATTGATAATATTGAAATATTGATGTCAGAATAGTCCAGTGGTTTGCGCACTTGATACGGACTACAAAAGTATGGGGTTCGAGTTTCAAGCGCTTCGCTCTTTTTTTTTTTTTTTTTTATCTTAGTCATGCTATGCTCTTTTTTGGACTTAAACTTTTGATTAAAGTTTTTTGCAAAGTTGGATTTTCTCAACTGCTTCAATGTGAATGAAACTTGGCAGGAATGGTTTTAGTGACTTTCTAAACTGTCTGCAACCAGAACTACAACCCTTGGTTAAATATTTGATGAAATATTGCTCTATTTTGGACTTTAACTTTAGGTTAAAGATTTTTTTTCAAAGTTAAATATTGGTTGCCCTCTCATCCAAGTGATTCCCCTGTAGGCAAGCTATGTTGTCCCCTGACAACTCTTGTTTTACATGTAGTCTCATTTTTAATTTTTTGAAATTTCAATAATGCAGTTGTAAAGAACAGGCCTAACAAAAACTGAAAAGTTACTGGTAAAACTGATTTGATTAGAATCAATATAAAAGTGACCAATCTGGAGGCCGAAAAGCTAGGATATGAGATGCTTAGTAGCTTGGCCCCTTATCTTTACCAAAGTTGTTCAACACTCAGTATTACTTGCTATTTGTTGAAATATTGGGTCAAATTTTGTGTAGGGACTCTTGCTTTTCGATATATGACGTTGCGTCTTATTATCATTCATTTCTCACAGCTGATTCAAGCAGCAAATTTATCAGTGACTTGTACATCATTTTATAATTGACGATTTATTGGGTCTATGATAAACCTCATCTTCAATGTATTGGGTCATTTTCCATTTATTGAGTCAAGACCCAACACTTTGTTGACCCAATAAAACATTGTTTTAAAATGTTTAAAAAATCTTCTGTTCGATTTGGGCCTGTCTTCCTAGACCAATATATTGGTTCCACATTTTGCATCATTTTATATATAATTTATATATATATTGAACCAACGAAAACATCATGTTATTTTGGGTCGGCAAAGTGTTGGGTCTTGACCAATACATTGAAAATGATGCAAAAATTCAAGGATGAGATTTATCATAGACCCCATAAAACCGATTCTTTAAATTCACCTGAGCAAGGGGAACTGTTGTGATCGCGTGCAGTTTTCTTAAAACGACTTCTCCTCCAAAACCACTTGACGGAATTCAATCAAACTTGGAAGAAATGTTTCTTGGGTGAAGGGCTTTCAAAGATGTTCAAAAAATTCCATTCTATATAGAGCTATATAGATGGTTTCCATAGCAACAAAAAAGGGAATTTTAGAAAAAAAAATTCTTTAAAATTCTTTAAAGGACATCTCCTTTAAACTTAATTAAATTATGTGTAGCATAATTTATTACAATTTGATTACGAAACCACCCAAGTAACTACATGTATGTATATGTACCACAATGTAACCAACTCCCTTCTGTATTCTCAGAAATCAACATACCGTTCCTTTGCATCCACAAATTCACAACTCGAGTAAGTCAAATCTATGATCTAAAGGAAACGAAACGCGAATGGGCTTCTTATAGCCTAATCTTGAATCTAGATGACTTGATACATGTATATAGTTTATTGGATTTCTTTATTTTTGGCCATCATGTTATTTAGTATCTTTAAATAATTATACGACAGATCGTCAGTACGCTACGCCCTGTTTATGTGTTCTTAACTCTTCCAGGTACAACAAATCTACAGCAGACTACTTTGCAAACAGACAGAAAATCCAATAAGTCTTCATATATTTATGTATGTTCATTTAATAATATTGAAATTATTGTGGCCAAAGAAGATATTGCTTATCTTTAGCAATATCTCCTTTGGTTACAATGTTTTAAAAACCATCTGTATTATTCTGATCAAACTGAATGGCTTAGCGAAAGAAAGCGATCAAATTGATCGGATGGGATAAACATAATATATGGTACGCGACACTCCGTCTTCCAAAGATGCATCCACACACCATATTTCGTATTTGTAGGTAGAAGGGAAAAGGAGTTATGGTCCAGACAAGAATTCGGACAGACATGCGTGAATCCAATATAGCCCCCACTTTACAAAGTGGGGGTATAATGACCATGGACATGTATCCGAGTGGTAATGGGTTAACAATAAAATATAACCATTAATTAAAACTATAAGCGTTTCTTTTCACATTATATCTTGCAATCATGCCTCCTGTTTTATTCATTGTAACCAACAATTACAGTTTATAATCAGTTTTTCATATTCATTCAAACTATTCGTATGATGCCATGTTTGATAGCCAATGAAATATTACCCACGCATATATAGTAGTATATATATTGTCATCGTATAATATGTTTCGTATGCACATGTACAATGTAGATCTGTTCAAGATGAACCATATACGATTAAAGCTTATATTCTGTTCTGACAGAGTGATATGATGGAAACATTGTGGAAAGTGACTTGAAACACCCTTGAGAAGAAACACGCTAACCTGCAGTAGTTTGGAAAGTAGCATAACACATCGCTGAAAAAAAATGTATAACCTGCCAATATCATCTGCATGGCCCTTAAGAGATTCAACTAAGTTATATCTATAAACATTCATTTAGGAGAAAGTACACCAGTGTGATACCCAAATGGATCGCAAATGTGCGTATTGAACTTTTGTTTCGCCTCTCAAACGTTTGAAAGTAGCCCAAACCTAAATTGTTTTGGAATTTGACGGTAGAAGAAACTCTCTTCTATCCAATCATATCATTGGTTCGGCTTAGATCAATATATTCAAGGACAAAAAGGGTCCATACGTACATTTTGCCATACCGGTCTCACATGAGTATTTATTAACTTTAGTGTAAATCAAATCGCGTTGCAAATCTTCATATAAACTTTACATATATATATAGCTGTACATATGAAACAATGTTTTAATCGATACAGAACGATATATCTTATTCAGAAGTAGTAGTTCCCAGAAAGCACCCCTGTGACATAGTTCCCATAAACCACCTGTTCTGTGTGTATATATAATTATATAGTAATAACTATACCGTGGGTATGTACGTGTAGGGTCGGGACTGTGTTACACTTAGAAAACATATACGTTTATACTGACAGAGAGACATACAGACAGACATACAGACAGACAGACAGAAAGAGAGAGGGACAGACACAGAGAGAGTGAGAAAGAGAGAGAGACACACACACACACACAGACACGCACGCATACACATATAGACAAACATACAGATAGACAGCAGGCATGCAGGCAGGCAGGCAGACAGGCAGGCAGACAGGCAGGCAGACAGGCAGGCAGACAGGCGCAGGCAGGCAGGCAGGCAGGCAGGCAGGCAGACATAGACGGACATACATATATACACAAACATAAAGACAAACATACAGATAGACATCGATTCATATAGGCATAAATTCAGAGACACATGAGTAAATGCAGATATACATACATAGGGATAGACACACATACTGATAGAGATACGATGATAGACATACATGATTCATCGACAGATATACATACAAATACATAGACATATAGACTTACAAACGCGTAGACAGATAAACATACAGATTGAACCTCACACATGGATGTACATGCATACAGACACGCAGGCAGATTGAAAGTTACGCCAACAGATACACGGAGAGATAGACGGAAATACATATAAACATAAACATAATTACAGATAGACATACACTCAGATAGACATAAATTATTGTAGGCACAAATTCAGAGACACGTGGATAAATGCAGATAGACATACATACATGATGATAAGCATACATAGACCGATAGACATACAAGTACATAGACAGATATACTTACAAATGCATAGACAGATACACATACAGATTGAACTTCACATGGATGTACAGACACAAGGGCAGATTGACAGTTACACAAATATGTAAACGGAGAGATAGACGGACATGACATGCATGTACACATTAACATAGAGACATAAATACATATGGACATACATTCAGATATGCTTACATTCAGAGACACAAGAATATATGCAGATATACATAAATAGTGATAGACATACATACATACTGATATACACTCATGATGATAACATACACGATCATAGGCATACACAGACAGATAGACTTACACACGCGTAGACAGATAAACATACAGACTGACATACACATGGATATACTTGCATACAGACAAACAGGCAGATTGACAGTTACACCAACAGATAGACGGACATACATAGCTACTAGGGATGGCAACGATTAATCGGTTACCCGGTTAACCGTACGTTTTCCGATTAATCGGTTAGTAATTTCGGTAACTTTCGGTAACTCGGAAGAAAAGATAAAATATATACACAGTTGTGTTTCACCTTTTGTTCTTTTCAATTTGTCACACGTATCTGACCAATCTCCTATCGCAGAGTGACCGTTCCTTACACTCACTATCAGCTCTGAAACAGGCTCAATGTAAAGATTCTTGAAGAAACATGATAACTGTATTTTAATTGACTTAGTTGTCACTGATGTAAGCACTAACCTTTTACACTTGTGACAGGATCTTTTTCTAACTTTGCTAATCAAAAAAAAAGTATTTATTAAGCAAAAAAGCTACGGACTACCTTTCGGTAGTTTTACACATTTAAAGATTAATACATCTGTTATCTAGGTCACCTATATATAGATGTAAACAAAAACGAACACAACATATGTCGGCTGTTGTTTTCAATGGTGTAGAAGCCATTTTAGAATATGGCCATGATCACGTGATAAAAAGTCACGTGAAACCCGAAAGTAGTTCGAGCCTGTGACAGAGGTAAATGTAATAAACCGATAGTGTAAGAGAGTGGTATCTGACATGAGAGGTTAATTATTCACACCTCGATCGGCCAGTGTTTACGTTACTGCGATAACAACCGCACTCGATTGTATTGATGATCGTTTGTTTGTGTAATTGTCAATTAAAGGACGCTTTGTTTCTTTTTAAAAAAGTTTGATGTCTAATAAAGGCAGAAATTATACGATAATGACTTATTAATTATATTCGGCGTTTGTTTTGATAATACAACTATTTGGAGTGAGTGTGATACATTTTAATTGTTGTCTTTGTACATTATTATTTACCAACACTTTTGGAAGAGTAATTTGAAGTTTGTAACACATTTTCCCCTGAGTTGGTATTTAAAGATATGCAGCTATGTACCTTTTTCAATAAAGGCGAGGGTAAAAAAAAACATATGATGATGACCTTTTTCATTCGACATATTATAAATCGTATAGCAGACACTTCATTAAAAAAGATCTACAGAATATATTGCCATAATGCCGCCTGCTATATCCTTTGTCTGGAAGTATTTCAAACGCTGTGCTGATGATAACAATGTCAAGTGCAGTCTGTGTGGTAATGAACTGTCTTGGACTGGTGGAACAACTAACATGCACAACCATATTCGACTAAAACAGTGGATATTTATTGTCTATGAATTTATACGGTTAACCGGGTAACCGGTTACAAAATTGTACGAGTAACCGGTTAGTAATATCGATAACCGTTGCCATCCCTAATATCTACATAAACAAAAAGACATACATACAGATAGGTATACGCTCAGATAGACATACATTCAGATAGGCATACATTCAGAGACACATGAATAAACACAGCTAGAAATACATAGTGATATACATACATAATGATAGACACACATGATGATAGCCATACACTTCATGATGATAGACATACACTCATGATGATAGACATACATAGACAGATAAAAATACAAATACTTAGACAGATAGACATGCATAAACATACACATGCATATAGTCAGATTGGCCCTTAAGAGATTCAACTAAATTGTATATATAAACATTCATTTGGGAGAAAGTACACCAGTGTGATACCCAAATGGATCGCAAATGTGCGTATTCCACTTTCGTTCCGCCTCGCAAACGTTCAAGAGTAGCCCGATCCTAGGTTGTTGTGGCATTTGATGGTAGAAGAACCTCTCATCTATCCAACCATATCATTGGTTCGCCTTAGATCACTATATTCAAGAAAAAGACAAGGGACCATTCACATACGGTCTCACACGAGTGCTAATTAACTTAGGTGTAAATCACATCGCATCAGCGGACAGACAAACACACACACACACACACACACACACACACACACACACACACACACACACACACACACACACACACACACACACACACACACACACACACACACACACACACACACACACACACACACACACACACACACACACACACACACACACACACGGACATACACAGACAGGCACCCATGCACACACATATACAGACAGGCACCCATGCACACATATACAGACAGGCACCCATATACAGACAGGCACCCATGCACACATATAGATAGACAGACAGACAGACATAAACAAAAATACAGATAGACATAAATGCAGATAGGCATACATTTAAAGACACATGATTACATGCAGATATACACACATACATACATACATACATACATACATCGTGATATACATACATAATGATAGACATACATGATGATATATATAGAGAGACAGATAGACATACAAACGCATAGACACATAAACATACTTATTGACATGCATATAGACATACAGGCAGATTGCCAGCTACACCAACAGATAGACGGAGAGATAGACGGACACATACACGTACACAGACATATAGACATACAGACGCATAGCATAGACAGATAAACATACAGACTGACATACGCACGTATATTCATGCATACAGACATACAGGCAGATTGACAGCTACACCAACAGATAGACAGAGAGATAGACGGACATACGTATACACATAAACATAAAGACAAAAATACAGATAGACATACACTCAGATGGACGTAAATTCAGATAGGCATACATTCAAAGACACATGCTAAATGCATATAAATACATAGTGATAGACATACCTAATGATAGACACACGATTATGGACATATAGACATACTCATACATAGACAGATAGACATACACACGCATAGACAGATTAACATACACACGTATAAACACGCATACAGGCATACAGGCAGATGAACAGTTACCCCAACGGATAGACGGAGAAAAAGACGGGCATACATATATACCTAAACATAAAGACATAAATACAGATAGACATAACTTCAGATAGGCATACATTCAAAAACACATTAATAAATGCAGATATACATACATACATACATACATACATACATACATACATACATACATACATACATACATACATACATGCATACATACATACATACATACATACATACATACATACATACAAAGACATAAATACAGATAGACATATACTCAGATAGACATACATTCAGGGACACATGCATAAATGCTGATAGGCATACACACTGATAGGCACACGATGATAGACATATATGATGATAGACATACATAGACACATAGACATACAGAGACATAGACAGAAAGACATACAAACACATTTACACCAACCGATAGACGGACATACATATATACATAAACATAAAGACATTCAGATAGGCATAAATTCAAAGACACATAAATAAATGCAGACACGAAACACCCTTGAGCAGAAGAAACACGCCAACCTGTAGTATTTTGGAAAGTAGCATATATGTATACAAACACTCAATTAGGAGAAAGTACACCAGTGTGATACCCAAACGGATCGCACATGTACGTATTCCACTTTTGTTCCGCCTCGCAAACGTTTAAAAGTAGCCCGATCCTAGGTTGTTTTGGCATTTGGTGGTAAAGGAAACTCTTCTCTATCTAGCCATACCATCGGTTCGGCTTAGATCACTATATAGCCCAAGGCCCATTCGAATAGTTTCACATACCGGTCTCACACAAGTACTAATTAACTTAAGCGTCAATTAAATCGCATTGCAAATCTTCATATAAACTTTACATATACATATAGCTGTACATATGAAAAAAAATTGTAATCACACACAAACAAACGCACACATACGTGTTTGACCGTAAAAAGTAGCACCTTGTTTTAAGACAGTCTATGTAGAACGGCTATAAATAAGGCGCTTTAATGACTTTCGTGAAAGTGTAGCGACAGTAACCACCCTTTATATATTGACTGCAATTAATACACTCCGATACACTCGATATTTAGAAACACACAGTGAGTCGTTTATCACTGAACAATGTAGCTCTTTGTGCTTCAAATCAACCTCAATTTATAGCACTCTTTTGTTGTATTCTACATTACAATGTAGCACAGTGTGTATTACAAAAATGGTCGTAACATAACAGTTTGACAAACAGGTAAACACTGACACAAATTAATGATACGTATGTACTTGTACCTTCATTCTGCATACATTGAAATGTTGATAAAACGATGTTTACAATGTGATACATAACAGGCGATCTGCATGCATGTGTGTTCAAACACACACTTCTATGTAGCACTGTTGAACAGCGTAGGTATTTGTTTTGGCTTTTGAGTTACAAAAACGTATTGGTGTGCCAAAGGCCACTCTAACAAAACAGAAGACACATGGGATTGTAAGCTCTTTGAATCTCTGCAGATGTGTTGAATAAATGGTGAGAACATATGTAGCACTCACTGCGGGTGCTACACAAGCATGTCCGTGCTACATGCGTGAGTGATATTCAAGTGCATGTGCTACATTTGTAGGATGAACTCTCTCACACACACACACACACACACACACACACACACACACACACACACACACACACACACACACACACACACACACACACACACACCACACACACACACACACACACACACACACACGTGTTCACACATGAAACCCACTATATATGACGTAACACCTGAAACATGACTACAGTACTTTCAAGAGGTTATAGAGGAAACATAAACGCATTTTAAGGTAAAATTGACATACAGAAACGCATCTGGGTCCAAAACGTTTGAATTATTACTTTGAGATTGCACCTGCAAATCACGACAGTGTCACGTGATCAACCTGACGCACAACGGAAACTGACGACTCAGAAAACACACATGCAACCCACTACCAGTTATAAACACACATCCATTACCGGTTCGAAACAATCATGCATTCCACAACCGCTGTCTTAAACACACACGCATTCCAATACCGCTGTACTAAAAACACATGCATTCCACTAATAAAGGACTGTGGCGAATCTTTATAAAATGGTGGTGAATCTGTATGTGGCGAATCGTTAGTAATTCGACCGCGCATGCGTTGCCCAAAAAATAGAGTGAAATGTGCAAGCCTGTTAAAGCGACCTCGTAATCGAATGTTTAAAATTCAGACGCACACCGGCAACCCAAATATAGCCTGGATTTTTTTGTTAGTGATAGTGACGAGAAAAACAAGTATTTTTGCATTGTTTGACAACCCACTACATTATTTAAGGGTTGGCAAAAGTTAGTTGGTTGTCTGGTGTTCCTCCATGTTCAGGTAGTTGGTTTCAAGGTAATACACACTCACACCATACGCACACTAACACATACATACACACACGTACTCATTGTGAATGTTATGTATATATATAAAAAAAATGCATGTATAGATATACATCTTTTAATCCTATAAAAATATAAAAAAATCTTTAAAGAAAGCGGCAAAATGCTTTATATTTCTTTTAAACTGATGAATAATATGAATTAAAAGATATTCTAAACTCTCATTTATATGCATAATGGATTCACTTTCTAAATACATGAAATGAAATAATCTTTTGATCGTTTTCCTCCATATCTAATTCGCAACAGTTTGATCTGGAAACCGGAAAGATTTATACATACATCATACTTGTGTATATATGTTACTTGTTTAGTTTGTATTGGCATGATGGACAGAACTGTCTTTTGTTTGCTAATAAACTTTATATTTATATATAAGACAAGAAAAGGTACGAGTCGATACTAGCTTTTCTTTTCAAAACTCGTTTTACAATAAAAATGAATGTTACAAATGAACAGAATATATGCGATACGAGTAAAGTTTTTCGCTTGGATTATCTAAAATGGACTACGACCAGAATCCATTACAGTGAAATATGAAGATCCAAACTCAAGATAGGCGGCGCATATACACATTTCTCAATTGATTGCTTTTGATTTCACAGATTTTGAACATCTTGTCGTCAATTTCCTTATTCGTCCCATCAAAGTCCTACCAAAACAATGGAATGCTTACAAAGAAACCGATTCCTTAAATTAACACGTGGTGAAGACGATTTCATCAATGGACAGAGGGAATATGTACCGAAGCGGTTTAAATCTAAGGAGCCTTAATCTTAGTCCCTGTCGAGATACCTTGCAGTGTGACCTTGCAGTGTGACAATATAAATATATCTATTATATAAACAAAATAGCAACAATAGTATGTATATGTATTACTACTACACTCTTAACGTGCCAAATGATATATAAGGGAGACCACTACCCAACCCTTAGATGGGAAAGATTAGTTTGAAGAAACAACTATTGATCAGATTGCCTCCCTTTAACTAGTATTTTGATATTTGCCGATATCAACAATCTACTATCGCAAACGCCTTGGCGCGAATCTTGGGACCATCTATTTTACATATTTGGGGTTTAATAATAAGTAACGCCACAGACATCCAAAGGAGATGTCATTATACCGTTATTACTGGAACAATGCAGTCCTTAAAAAGTGCATAAAGTGGGGGCGATGTATGGTAGCTGATCTTACTTTTGGCAAAGGCACTGGTAGTATATAGCAAGTAGTCTCACACTCGCAGATGGAATACTAATTAGAGCTGAATTACACATGGACCCTTCGGCGTTATGATATTAATGGGTGTTTGTTACATAATCGATGACAGAAGCATTTCCTATCTACTTATAGCACTGAAAGTCAGCATAGTTTCTGCATTTGAGAAAAAGGGTGCGTTTATCCTTTCCATCTCAACCATTTTGTACATATACTTAGGAGCGTGTGCTTGAACATAAAACAATAACAACGTGGTTTATATGATAGTATTGATGTAAGTATTATATCAAACTCAATCTGTATACATTCTGGTAGTGATACTTATACGTATTACCTCATAAGCCAATTTAACATGCATATGATCTACAAACGTGTTTCGGTTTACTTGCCTTGAGCGAAGAATGATAATTAAGTACTATAACACAGTTTATTTTAGCAATACTTGATAATGCCAGCAATACATATTTTCGAGTACTGTGGTCCGCATAAGCTGTTCAAAAGTCCGTGGTTAACTCTTATTCTGCTTCTTATTTACAAACGTATAAAGGCTTCCGAGTTACTGGTGCTATACACCGTTTTAAACAAGTTTTTAGTTATATGGCGTTTCCTGAGTAAGTTACCACAACTACTGGTCCTTTTATGTTGACACCAGCGAATCAGTATTAATGCTAATCCCACACTAATAAGGGTCAAGTGAAATAAATTACTTCCGTTTTGTAAGTCTTTGGTTTGACCCGGACGGGGTCGAACTTCCGAACCCACGCACCAGAGGTATATTAGGAACTGTGATATTCAAACTAAACTTCAGATGTTTAATTGTTTATTTAAGAACACGCAAGTTGTATCTACTGCGTACAGTGAGTTCAAACTTTATATTATTTTCCTTAGACCAGTATCAGGAAGTTTTACAGTTTCCTATTACTCATAGTGATCAACATTGATGCCTTATGTACCTACCGGTTTTCATGTAATGCCAGTTACCTTCTCAAACATGTGCTTAAGTTTATTATGTTCTGTCGACATAGTAGAATGCATCTATCAGCATCAACTGTCATCAATTTAATGATGTACACGTTATGTCGGACATATGAACATGCCTGACAGTTTATTTATACATTTGGAATTTTAGTTCAGTTGACCTACTTAAAAAACACATTGTAAAACATGCGTTCTTTTGAAGTAATTTATATTTTCATTTGTTTGATAGAACTGTGAAATCCCACCATTATCTTAAGCTTATGAAACCGTTTCTTAAAATGACGAGGATCTCCGAACAACCTTTATCGCTACAATACAGCGACAACTTTTGAAATGTTCACCCTTTTTAAATGCCGGGTCGGTTTAAATAACTCACTTTAGTCAAATCTAATGACTGCACCACACAGTTTCCTTTTAATATTTTGGCAATCCTTTGATTATTCTAGATGTATATACAACATTTGAGATATGTATCACATTAAATTAAAGTTTGTTAAACACTCAAATTGTCATTTATGTAAACAACAAAAGTTCATCAAGAAATTAACAATTTTGATTATCATGGGTTTTATCAAATGTTGTTGTAGTCAAACCCCAAGAATTTACATTTTCGACACGCCACTCTTATGTGGTTGTGGAAAGAGGCTTATCGCTTTGTTTCTAGCTGGCTTATCGCTTTGTTTCTAGCCTCAACGCTCTTATGTGCGCCAAGTTACAGATTGAATCGATGTATGGGAAAACATGGGTATTCTCCACATATTTCTCAGCTGATATAAATAGCTCGGTAGATTTTCTAACACGAAACGGTCGATTTGCATTGTATCATGTCCTCTTCAAAGATGTTTATCGTCCTAAAGTTGCATGACTTTTGATACCGTTTATAATATGCTCACCGCTTCTATTGTGTAGTGTAAGATCGTCCGCCGCGGATGCAAGAGGTTATGGGTTCAATCTTCGAACGGGTCAAAGTGTTATTAGTAGAAATGTCTTTCACGCATTGGCGCTCAGGATTATTGGGTTACAAACTTACGACTTTCTCACTGTTGTCAGGTTAAACGGACAAGTAGTACTGGTATCCTACCCAGGAAACGATGTGATCTAACTGATATTTATAGAAAGCGGCGTAATACCTCAATATAAACAAACACTATTTGAGCCGTTCCGTGAGAAAACCAATAATGACTTCTGCGTAATGTATCGACCCAGATCAGCCTGCGCAGTCTGACTCGTTATCACTACGAATAAGTATGATTTGCTGCGAACGTACAGATGTTGAACGTTTTTGTTTTAATATTTAAAAAAATGTCATGACAAAATGTCAAACTGTTGTCAAGAAAATGCAAACAGATCCTAAAAGGACTTCAAATGAGCCATCCCGCGAGAAAACCAACATTGTGGACTCTGCGTAAATAAAAAGTATCGACCCGGATCAGCCTAAGCATGCCTTGCAGGCTAACTTGGACAGATACTTTTCGCCTCCTGTATTTTTCTGATTCAGGAATCATTACTCTCGAACTCTATCCCCCTGTGACGGAATGTATCGGCCTGGAACAGCCTGCGCCGGCTGATCTGGGTCTATCCATTACGCAGAGTCCATTATGTTGGTTTTCTCGTGTACGGCTCGAGTACTGACAGCAAACTAGAGGTGTAACCCCATTAGTTGTACGTCAACTTTTAATGATACGAAGTTGGAGAATGATCAAGACCCCACAAATAGTCAGTCAGACACGCACGGCCAATTGTGGATGGTAGTCTTGTATGTCTATACCATGCATCCAGCCATCAATTAGGAAATTAAGCGTGTAATTAAATTTGTTCTGGTGTAACAATATACACCCATACTTATGCTTTTCTTCCTGTTTACATTGAAGTTACATTGTTGAATTGTTTGCTTAAGGAATTTAAGTATTTTGAAACAATACATCTACTTTACTTATTTCCTTATCTATCCTGATATATTCATGTATATGAGTTCACGGAGAACACTATAATCTTCCTGTTTTCAGCTGCAGTTTAAACACTTACCACGAGCTCCATCCGTATAGGCTTCTAGCCTTCTCCGGCAACCAAAGTAAAAGTGTTTCTCACAGATGGTGAATCAGACAGCGGTTGGTAGATTCAATCTAAAATTAAGTATTTTCTGACTTGACTCATATCGTGGCCTTTACGATTTTCCATCGTGTCTTTTATAGGCATTACTCATGAACATTGAGTAGATTCATGCTTACCTCATATCGCGGCCTTTACGATTTTCCATCGTGTCTTTTATAGGTATTACTTATCAACATTTAACTGATCCTGACCTCTGCACATCAATAAACATTCAGTAAATTTAAACTGTGTGTTAATTATCTTACGATCAGGCTGCACGGAGGTGCATGCCGATCTTGGTCTTCGCTGGCGTAAACGTCCCGATAGCTTGTGTTTCCTGTACTAATTTCCTTTAAAAGGCGCTCACATTGCGTTGATAGCGCCCAAGCGCTTTTGCAAAATAGGAGTCAAACAAATTGCTGTTGAATCGTGCAAAGATGGGCGTAACAGTTTAAATTAGACTATTGTAACTGCAAATTCTGAAGTAGTTACTTGAAAGCTAACCGTTTCCAGCATATAGACACATTCTGACGCATTACAGCAGACGACTTTTAAAAACGTTGTGGCAACACCGTGAACTTGCTTATAATGGACACTTAATATTTTTTCCTCAGTGCTTTTTTTTTAACTATGTTAGACAATTCTAATTTCTTTTATTGTGAGTTTCCATAGTTCAGCCTAGATGTTTTAAAAATCGTCTGTCGCAGCTTTTGTTCATGTGGGAAAGGTTTAAGGAAGAATGTTATTACCTCTTTAACAGTTCTTCGTTGTTTCTTACCAGGAGGGAATCCGCTGCGGTCGAGTGGTTAGCGTCGGGGATTTCGAAATCGGGTGTCCCGGGTTCGATCCCCAGTCGCGGCACTACGGTTATGGTGGAGTGCCCTTGGGCAAGGCACATTTTCTAGCCTAGTACTGGTTTGTTTACCCAGGGATCATGAATAAGTGAACTGTCGCCGTTATATAACTGAAATAATGTTGAAAGCGGCGTAAAACCCCAATAAATGAATTCTTACCAGGTATTCAGATTGCAGATATCGATTACGACATGACGTATATGTAAGGGTGGGTCCACACATGACTTCCGCATGTCAAGGGGTTTTTATTACTAGTGAATGAAGTATTTTAAGAAATTTTGTAATTTACGACTACGTCCTGTTTTCAACAACATTTAAACTTCTGTCTTAACCCTTTCCCTCATATAGACGCTTTCTGACGCCTCTGCAGCAGGCGGCTTTTTGAAAACATGGCGGCAAAAGAAGAAATTGCTTAAAACGTGCAATTTCTCCATTTGACACCACGTTTTCAACATTATTCAAATATTGTACGTTCATGTGAAGGGAGTTTTCAAAGTCGTTTGGTGCAGAGTTGTTGCATGTGGGAAAGGGTTAAGTCGTCCATTCGCATGTTCTAGACAACATACTCGTATTACTTAGCTGTTAGTTAAATGTTATGGTTCGGGGGATCTTCTCATTTAGACGACAAAAAGGAATGACTTTCATCAATGTTAGCTAGATGATTACTTTCCTCACCCGAACCTTTACTTTACCTGATACAAATTGGCCTATTCAATGTGACATATTATCTAATTTGTACTGGAACAACCTTAAAATGAACAAAACATAGTAAAAAAACCAACACATTTCTGAAAACTATCGTATATGTTGTTTTTGCTTTATAGTATAAATGAGCCGTTCCACAAGAAAACCAACATTATGGACTCTGTGTAATGTATCGAGCTAGATCAGCCTGCTTAGTCGGGTCGACACATTCCGTCTCAGGGAGATAGAGGTATAAAGTAATGATTCCTGAAACAGAAAATTCAGAAGAGGCTAAACTCGTCTGTCTGGGTTAGCGTGCACGGCATGCTTAGTCTGATCTGGGTCGATACTTTACACAGAGTCCACAATTTTGGTTTTATTGTTGAACGGCTTAAATGTGTAAAACATAGTAAGAAGCACAGGTACCAGTATCGTAAGAGCTAACAAAATGCTAACCTTTTTTTTTCTCACATTGTTTTAGTTCTTACAACACTTGTACCTGTAAGTCAGTTTGATACTCTGGTATCAGTGGCTAAATCGGACTAGTGTTAGTTTCCATTTTACAACAGGCCAGTAAAATACGTTTAAAAGATGCTCAGCAGTTGTAAGTATGAAGTCGTCAAGAAATACTGTGTCTATCGTAACTGAGTCACCCGACAAGAGATGAGACCTGCTGGTGTTTTGAATGTCATGGTACATGTATTATCGACCAGACTGCATAACACCAGTATCAGTTTTCTTGTTTGCATTATTTGTTTAAACAGCCCTGATATGAATACAGTTTGCGGATGTTTAATAACTGGAAACTTGATATCAATATACATGCATTTCCGTCAAATACTTGATGTCAATTGAATATACAATCAACATGCACTCTTATGTCACATATGCGAAAGTACTTTTGTGTGGATGAAAAAAGCACTGCAGCATCAGCGTGCAGTGATTAATTTGACCTTATTTAAATCATTTGTTTAGTGCATGTCCAACATCATTATTTGTGAAACAATTCAACATGAGCTGATGAATCGTGCGTCGGGATTAAGTTCCCCTAACCCTTGATTGTACTGATTGAGTTGATTTCAGTTTAAGATTTGTATCATAGTGTTCTTAACCCTTGACATATACAACCAATCTGCAGCAGCAAACGACTTTGAGATCATCGGAACTAAAGAATGGAATATCTCTATAAATCAAAGTAGAATTACTGAAAGATAGTTGGAAACATTGTGGCAAAGGGAGTATGCTGATGCGTCAGAAGGCTTCTAAACGAGGGAAAGAGTTATGCATTGTAATAACCCCTCTTAACTCTAGACTAAAACTTATATCGATGAATATATCTATACGTATATCACATGAATATAATGTAAAGCTAGTATGTTTATTGTAAGATTGTTCTCGTCAATTCATGTATACATAGATAGCTTATGACATTACTTGATTATGACTTATATAAGTAATCGAACATTTGTGTAGGGTAAGGCGTCTAGAGCAAGGGTTGCCATCTCACTCTCGAACTTAGATTGTAGGGATGGTAATATCTTTACACTTCACGTTTGTCCTTACAAAATACACATATTCTTGTCGATTGGAACTATTGATTGGGTTGATTGTTATTTCATGCACATTAAACCCACAGCCTTGGAGTTAGACGTATTTTTACAGTTGTCTCCTAAACTCTATGTGTACATTACTATTCGGTTTGTGCCGAGCACCGCTCACTCAGTCGGTAGCTACGCGAGATGTCATTTCATGTGTTTGAGTTCGAACATTCTTTCGGATACTTGACAAACGTCAATGCGATAAGCGTTATTCGTCTTTTTTCAATGGGCGAACAGTCTATTTGATAAATAGTTGATTTGAAAGATTGTTGTGTGGAGCACTGATGTATGAAAGCAAAAAAACACATTGGTAGGTGAAATGGCCGCTAAGATATGACTGAAAAAGGCCTTTAACCCCAATCAATCAATCAACTAACCGGTTAGTTATCTCATAGTTGTACTGCATATACTTGCTCGTAGTCTGCGTTGAATATGCACAGTTCCTTATATCAGACACTTATAAGGACATTTGCGATAATACAACACATAGATTGGATAGCACAGATGCATAGGTATACTGTAATGAACACTTGCATTTAAAACACTTGCATGTACGTTGGTTTTCCTGGAGCATGTTTATACAGACTTGATGTACAATAGTGTTTTAGCCACTCTAGTCGGCATGATATTTGTTTTGTTTCTTTGTATGGTGACTAACGCCGCTTTCATCATGTTTTCTGTTGTATCACAAATGTTCTGGGTAATTCATAGTGCTTCTGCTTCATTTATCCTGTCACAAACGCTTCATGTGTAAATATGCTTACCTCACAATCCTTTGCGCCTGGGGGTGGATGTTTTCGCGAACTCCCGCATCAAGGCTGTAACCAAAGGGTGCAGATACGTTGGAAATCGTTATCGTCTTGTGATAATAGGCATTTAATCATTTCAATTTGTCGTTAAACATTGTCACTCTGAATCAAATTGCTGCGTCTCGGTGATGCAGACTTCGCCCCGTGTATAAATACTCAAATGCATAACAATGTCGATAGTAACAACCAAGCAAACAAACACTCGTGATGTATGCGAGTAAAGAATTACTGAGCTCCACCTGCTTGGATTATCTTTATCTAAAAGTTAAATTGGAAAACAATATATTTGAAAGCAACATTTGACATGAACATTACCTGTAGATAAGTATGTGTATATATAATGTTTTATATTCGATAACACAACATTCAATTATACGCATTTCATTTGAAGCAGACAAGTTTTGAAAACATCTGACAAAATAAAGAGAGAAAGCTGGCAATGAACAACTTTTTCAATAGCGTTCAATATTTTCAACTATATATTCAAAACACAAGCTTTTAAGTGTAGATAGTGTCCATAAGCTTGACTCTATATTCGTCGCTTCCTTGACGCTCAAAGTTGCGACTGATGAAACGGTGCCAGGCTTAGTAATACCGATTGTATTAGTAAGATTCACAGTAAACGCCTTTATAGCAGTGAAACACTGCATATTTGTTGGGCGTGGGAACGCTTTACAGTTCCTGTCTACGTCTGCCTCTTTTGATTAAGGAATGTAATGGTCGATAAAAGGTAATATATACGCGCGTTTTCGTCAAATACTCCCCTTTTCAAAATGGTTTTAATCCTATCCAATATGTAAACATTCGCTTACAGTATGTGTTCTCATTGCACATGTGTTGTCAAAGTCGTCTGCTATATATTTGTTAAATATAGGACAGATCATGATTTGAACGTATCGCAAAATAGTCGTACACTTCTATCGGAATCCTTTAAGGGACGGTGATGACTAAAATACCTTACACTTATAGATAAATGGTCGTTATGTCGAACCAAGCCCAAGTAGCTCAGTCAATTCAGGTTTTGTGAGTTTGCATGGATAAGAAAACTGGTCGCCGTCATATGACTATCAAATTGAATGAAAACGGCAATATACCCAAATCAATCAATATACAGTACATATTGGTCACCAATATACCCAAATCAATCAATATACAGCACTTATTGGTCACCAATATACCCAAGTCAATGAATATACAGTACATATTGGTCACCAATATACCCAAATTAATCAATAAACAGTACATATTGGTCACCAATATACCCAAATCAATCAATATACAGTACATATTGGTCACCAATATACTCACAAGAACAGCTACTTCGGGACATGACGACCAGCATCCATCCAGATCAGCATGTTTCTCCGCTCTGTCAGATCAGAATTCGCCCTGTTCGCTATCTATTCGTACGCTTCGCATAGAAACATTTAAAGGTCGGTTTTGACTAAAATACTTTACAATTATGTAACTTTGATCGATATTGCCAATATGTCAGAACGTCTTAAGTTCGATTTCCATGTGATGTTTCTCATTTAGTATACAATTTATCATTTTTATCGACACGGAGACATCGTTTCATACTGCTACGTAGACATACAGGCAGTGGTTTTATCAATTGAAACAAATTTAGGATGTTCGTCTTTAATATTCAAATTGCAAATGTTGTAATTATATCGTTTAAGGACGCATATTTTTAAGCTTTAAAATGTCTTAAGAATGTTTACGAAACACGAGCCAATCTTTGATATGTTGACATCGTCTTGTTTAATTTATTGGACTATCGTATCGTCCCACACTCTTATAATTTTCTCCAACGCAATTCAGAAACACTACGCATGCTTCGTTATGTTACTAGACAGACGAAAAACAGTGGTTACACAGAAAACGAAACAAAGAGAATACACGAACTTACAACTAGATATATATCTATATATATCTAGTTAGCATGCATCACCGCTTTAACTGCATAAATTGTATTAAAGAACATCTATACATTCACCAACAGTATTGGTTATCTATCATAAACAGCGTGATATAACTGAATTACTGTTTTAATCGGGATAAAACACTTTTCAAACAAACATACACTATAATCGCGTATGCATGTAACTTGAATATAGGTTATGATATAATTCAATATACGAAACAGAAAGTAACACTACATCCTCAGATTTATAAATACACAGATTAAATCCGCCCATACCACGAATGTAAATAATGTTTACCAACATGGAAATGCATATTGACGCATCTGCAGCAGACGGCTTTTGTAAAATTGTCACAAAATGAAAACATTTTCATGATGAACAATTTCTTCTTTCGACACTGATTCAAACTCTGTTTATTTATCATACTTTCCTGTATATTTACCATTTTTTATTTGTTACAAAAGGAAAATATGCTCATGGGCAAGACTGTCTCCCTTTGACACAATGTTTTCAGCCCTATTCAAGTATTATACTAATATTTACAGACATATTCCCTTTTTGACATTACTTTTGTTAACGTTGAAAAAAGTGTTGTGTGTGGGATAAGGATAACTAATCAATCCCAAACTTGAATCGGAACAATTGCTTTTAATGACGATAAGGTTTTGCAATCAATTTGTTTTACAATCTTACAATCTGAAACCCCCTCAGTTTGTGATAAGTTAGGGTATATGAAAATGATTACCTGCTCTACATGTATGAACACTAGTTGTCGAAATATTAGTTGCAGCTGGTCGACAGTACATACTCAGATAGGTCTACAAAAGTGCATATATATATATACGCCTTTAAACGGTATATGTATACAGGTCGTCATTGAGTGCGTCCTTCACGACGCCTCAAAACTGTATATGTATACAGGTCGTCAGTGAATGTGACCCGGATGACCCCTTAAAACGGTATATGTATACAGGTTGTCATTGAGTGCGTCCTTGATAACGCCTTAGAACTGTATATGTATACAGGTCGTCATTGAGTGCGTCCTTGAGGACGCCTTAAAACGGTATATGTATACAGATCGTCTGTGACTGTGACCCCGATGACGCCTTAAAATGGTCTATGTACACAGGTTGTCATTGAGTGTGACCCCGATGACGCCTTAAAACGGTCTATGTATGGAGATAGTTATTGAGTGCGTCCTTGATGACGCCTTAAATTGGTATATTTATACATGTCGCCAATGAGTGTGTCCTTGATGACGCCTTAAAACGGCCTCTTTATACTGGTAATCCTTGAGTGCGTCCTTGATGACACATTAAAACGGTCCATTTATACAGGTCGTCAGTGAGTGCGTCCTTGATGGCGCTTTAAGACGGTCTACGTATACAGATCGTCAGTGACTGTGACCCCGATGACGCCTTAAAACGGTCTTGGTACACAAGTTGTCATTGAGTGTGAACCCGATGACGCCCTAAAACGGCCTATTAATACAGGTAGTCAGTAAGTGCGTCCTTGATGACGCCTTCAAACGGTATATTTATACATGTCGCCAATGAGTGCGTCCTTGATGACGCCTTAAAACGGCCTCTTTATACTGGTAATCCTTGAGTGCGTCCTTGATGACACCTTAAAACGGTCCATTTATACAGGTCGTCAGTGAGTGCGTCCTTGATGGCGCTTTAAGACGGTCTACGTATACAGATCGTCAGTGACTGTGACCCCGATGACGCCTTAAAACGGTCTTGGTACACAAGTTGTCATTGAGTGTGAACCCGATGACGCTCTAAAACGGCCTATTAATACAGGTAGTCAGTAAGTGCGTCCTTGATGACGCCTTCAAACGGTATATTTATACAGGTCGTCAGTAAGTGCGTCCTTGATGACGCCTTAAAACGGCCTCTTCAACATGTCATCCTTGAGTGCGTCTTTGATGACACCTTAAAACTGTCTATTTATACAGGTCTTCGGTAAGTGCGTTCTTGATAACGCTTTAGGACGGTCTACGTATACAAGTCGTCAGTGACTGCGACCCCGATGACGCCTTAAAACGGCCTATTAATACAGGTCGTCATTGAGTGCGTCCTTGATGTCGCCTTAAAACGGTTAATTTATACAGGTCATCCTTGAGTGCGTCCTTGATGACACATTAAAACAGGCTAGGTATACAGGTCGTCATAGAGTTCATCCTTGATGACGCCTTAAAATGGTCTCGGTATACAGGTCGTCACTGAGTCCGTCCTTGATGACGCCTTTAAACGGTCTAGGTATACATGTTGTCATTGGGTGCGTCCTTGGTAGCGCCTTAAAACGGTCTCGGTATACAGGTCGTCACTGAGTCCGTCCTTGATGACGCCTTTAAACGGTCTAGCTATACAGGTCGTCACTGAGTCCGTCCTTGATGACGCCTTTAAACGGTCTAGGTATACAGGTCGTCACTGAGTCCGTCCTTGATGACGCCTTTAAACGGTCTAGGTATACATGTTGTCATTGAGTGCGTCCTTGGTAGCGCCCTCAAACGGTCTAGGTATACGGGCCGTCACTGAGTCCGTCCTTGATGACGACTTAAAACGGTATAGATATACAGGCCGTCATTGAGTTCGAACGGAGTATACATAGATCAGGGTATGTTGAAGCGCACACTGGTCTAGATTTTCACTGGGTGCCAATTCCGGATCGTATTTTCGTAAGACTAGGCATTAAACTGTGTCGCCCGTTTACAAAGTACATGCCCGTATATACTTGTGTATGTATCGTGTCTGTTACATGATTGAAATCTGGACTCCATGAATAGCTGGGGACAGTACTTGTTTGCTCAATTATGATACTATCAAGTTATTGATAATCAGGTTTTACCTGTCACTCATTAATTAATCTTGAATAGGTATCGTGACCATTCGGCAGTATAATCGGCCTTTTTAATGTTTACTGAAGTCAATATTTACGTACAACGTGTGATCAAATTGAAAATAAAAACATACCTTTTTAGAGATTCAAACCCGTTAGAGCAGTATTAGTAACTCTCTATGCTAACGCGTTTTGAATTGGATATTGTATTGATCTGTGTCTCTAAAATCTAAATTGTGTGCAAATTGAATTGAAAATGTAGCCTCTATCTTGTTCATGAGCTCTGAAAATAATTGGTTTTCGAAAGGAACCGAGATTTTCTGCCAATACAAGTTATGTGCAAGTTTGGCTAAATTCCGTTGGAAAATACGGTCTCTATTGTGTTCACGAGTAATTGTTAACAAACGACAGACGGACGAAGGGCGATCACAAAAGCTCACCTTGTCACTATGTGACAGGTGAGCTAATAAGTTGTTATTTGTATCTTATATTTCCACAAAGTAACTACATTTGAATTTGCTATACAAAAGGAATCATATCATACATATACATGCATATACAGTTCTAATGCACTAATAAATAAATGTAAGTAAGGCTATCTGTACATCACAAAAAAAAGAAGTTCTCCTTTTTCTATTTAATTAATATCTTGTGTATAGATGATTAATAACAAACAATTATGTTCATTTATAATAACTATGCATAAATTAAAATAGAGTTACTGCTCAGGTGATGCTTTAATAATACTTCTGGTAGAATACCATTCTGCTTTCCAATAGCAACCAGGAATATGACCATACTGAATAGTTTCCAAATTAAATTATAAATCCATTTTCATATGAATGATTACAGCAGTTTTTTATCTCTCTTTCTGTTAAATTAGAACGAAGATAGGAAACATCTGGTTTTCTCAACAGAAAGATTGCAGGTCCATTGGAAAAAACACATGTTGCCACCATTTAAAAATGGAGGCACTTCCTGTTTTAAATAAACTGACCCAACGAATCTTATCATTTGAAAAGCACCAATATATTGTATAAGTACCTTGAACTCTTGGACAATATGGTGAAAAAAAATGAGAGATAAAATGAGTGCATATGTATTGTCTATAAATACATATATCGATAAAAACAAGATGAGCAGAAACTTGTGCAAAATTAGGGCATAAACAGCCCTGTAACTTTCAAGAAACAAGAAATAATTGGAGGGGTAGGCCTATCTATAGACAAAACAAGAGCATGCAAGCGGATGCATGCTTACAAGTCTGTTTTCCAGTTTTGTGAGACTATGTGAAGCCGCGGTAAAAGTGTATCAGGGTATTTTCTCCGTTTTGGGGGAAGGGGGTCAGTGCATTTAACGGGGGGGTGTGGGGGGGGGGGGGGGTTAACAGTTCTCTCTATCTAACTATCTGATATCCATAGTGGGGTGGGTTTTTTTTTTAATGGCAGAAAAAAAACCATACTTTTCAGTAAAATGGGAGAAAAAAACATACTTTTCAGGGGAACCAATTTAAGTACAACATGTTACAGACATCCAGCTTGCATGCAAAACTTTAACCAGAATTTTCTAAGTCCAAAAAGGGGCATAAATCTGCTAAAATGCAGGTCAGAGTTATAGGGCTTGGCATATGAGCTTACATTATGACCCCAAATACATGTGTGAAGTTTCAAGTAATTAGTATCAGTTGTTAAAGAGATATGAGCTATTACGCAAAACTTTAACCAGAATTTTCCAAGTCCAAAAAGGTGCATAAATCTGCTAAAATGCAAGTCAGAGTTATGGGGCTTGCCATATGAGTTAACATTATGACCCCAAATACATGTGTGAAGTTTCAAGTGAATACTTTTAGTAATTACAGAGATACAAGCTTGCACGCAAAACTTTAACCAGAATGTTCTAAGTTCAAAAAGGGGCATAAATCTGCTAAAATGCAAGTCAGAGTTATGGGGCTTGGCATATGAGCTTACATTATGACCCAGAATTCATGTGTGAAGTTTCAAGTGAATCCTTTAGTAGTTACAGAGATAATTTTATGAGCATACATGCAAAACTTTAACCAAAGCATTATGCCGACGCGGACGCGGACGCTCGATTGACTGGAATAGCTCTCCTTATTCTTCGAATAGTCAAGCTAAAAAACCACTGAGTTGTCACGCAACTGTGCCAACACGGATTCCCGCGTTATGACAATAGCTCAACAGTTATTCTCGAAAAACAGATGAGCTAAAGAGAGTATTAAAATAAATTTACTTACCAATGAATGTGTCTATACATTTAAGGGTCAGTTTGGTAGTTTCATCCCTATCAAGGAGAATTTCCTCACTTGTATTGTATGAACGCCTTATCCTCTACAATTAAAACATGCAAAAGTCGAGTCATCTTTTTATAATACGAAAACGTAACGTGAAATTTCTCTGTTAAAAAGGTCCATCATTTTGTAAAAATGCATGTCAGAGTTATGGAACTTGGCCAGGAACTGCATCTCAACACCAAAAAGGCATGTGTGAATTTCAATTTAATACCCCTAGTGGTTTCTGAGAAAAAGACAAAACACGAAACTTTAACGTGAAATATCTAAGTTAAAAAGGGCCATAATTTTGTCAAAATGGAGGTTATGGTTATGGAACTTGGCCGTCTCAACACCTTAAAAGCATGTGTGAAGTTTCAATTCAATACCCCAAAGGGTTTCAGAGAAAAAGACAAAACACGAAACTTTAACGTTGACGCCGCCGGAAAAGCTACGTCTTAGTCCCCCTTGCTCCTAAAGTCGCAGGCGAGACCAAAATCCATTAAGCAATTGTCAAAACTTTGAATGCGTAAATAATTACTTCCAATCTAACAAAGTTCCCTTTTATATGGTATGACAATTCTATCTTGCATGTAAATTTCACTTGGTGCCTTGGGTGCCTTACGTAACTGAACAACCATTTTTGCTTCTTTGGAGATACATAATCGTCTAATTTAGGTGAATGTCCGGTGGTTGTCCTGTAACATAAGGAACCGCCAATTCTGTGTTTATTATATAGGATTTGAAAATGTTGTGTTTTTTTTTTTTACCAAAAACGCAATTTGGTATAGAATTTTGGGGATTTATCAAAATTAATTTTCGAATCATAAACAAAAAGGTAGACTGCTCTGTTTGTCTATTGAAATATTGAGGGTTATGGTTTATAATACTGGCATTGGCAATTAAATCCTTTGTTCTGTGTACCAAAATGCCTTTATTCAGTAAAATAATTATGGTGGTGGAGTATTTTTTTACCAAATTAGAGAGCAGGGAAAGTGTTAAATATGGTTAGACTTGTACGATATAGTGTTAATTAATAAACTGGGTTTTGACCAAAAAACTGGTCTCCTCAACATTTTAAACACTGTCATATATGAAATTAAAGGTAATATGTAGTCTGGAATTTGATACAGTCAGCACTGATTTGTTACAGGGTATTTAAAGTCTTCAGCTTCCTTGTCTAGTGATTTACGATCAATGCTACAAGTTGACATTACATTCATGTAACTTAGTAAGCGAGAAAGATCCGATTTGACCCCCAGCTTGAAGCCAACTTCATTTTACAGGTTCTCAGAGTGTGTTTGCATCCATCAAAGGCAGTGCCTTTATTTCATATTACTTTCATATTACTTTTAACTGACTAATGTAATAGTCAATATGACTCATTAACAACAACATAACGATGAACACCACAGGTGATAAACAACTTACATTTTCACGTGCGGATTCCGCCAATTTTCATTTCTCATGCTGCATTCTGGGTAGAGTATTCCGATTGGTCACCTTCCGATTGCGCCCTTACATTTCATTGGTCGAATTTATATATAAATTATATACAAAATGAAGCAAAATGTGGAATTTCAATAGGATCAGATTTTGGGACCCAATATATTGGTTTAGAAGACAGGCCCAATTCGAACAGAAGAGTCTTTCAAACATTTTAAAACATAATGTATTATTGGGACGGCAAAGTTTTGGATATTGTCCCCAATAAATGGAAAAATGACCCAATACATTGAAAATGACCCAAAAATTCGAGGATGAAATTTATCATAGACCCCAAGGAATCGGTGATTACAAAACTATAAATATATATAAATATATAAATATATAAATATATATAAATATATATAAATATATAATATATATATAAATATATATAAATATATAAATATAGCGCGTTATTTCTTCCTTGGCCTCAATATTTCCAAAAGTCATCTACTGCAGAGGCTTTATGAAAGCTCAGAAAGAAATCTGAAGATTTAACACATATTTGAATTATTTTTCATTTTTTTATTAACACCTTTTCTGCACAGCCATGTGTGAAGTCAGATTATGGTATGATAAACTATACTAAGAGCTTGAGAGAGGAGAGAGAGAGAGAGAGAGAGAGAGAGTGAGAGAGAGAGAGAGAGAGAGAGAGAGAGAAGAGGAGAGAGAGAGAGAGAGAGAGAGAGAGAGGAACGAGGAGAGAGAGAGGAGAGAGGAGGGAGAGAGAGAGAAGAGAGAGAGATGAGAGAGAGATGAGAGAGAGAGAGAGAGAGAGAGAGAGAGAGAGAGAGAGGAGAGAGAGAGAGAGAGAGAGAGAGGAGAGAGAGAGAGATTGGGAGGAGAGAGAGAGACGAGAGAGAGAGACAGACAGAGACAGACAGAGAGAGAGAGAGGGAGAGAGGGAGGGAGAGGGGGGAGAGAGAGAGAGGAGAGGAGAGGAGAGAGAGAGAGAGAGAGAGAGAGAGAGAGAGAGATAGTGAGAGAGAGAGGGAGGAGGGGGGGAGAGAGAAGAGGGAGGGAGAGAGAGAGAGAGAGAGAGAGAGAGAGAGAGAGAGAGAGAGAGAGAGAGAGAGAGAGGATAGATAGATAGATAGATAGAGAGAGAGAGAGAAGAGAGAGAGGAAGAGAGAGAGAGAGAGAGAGAGAGAAGAGAGAGAGAGAGAGAGAGAGAGAGAGAGAGAGAGAGAGAGAGAGGAGAGGGGGGAGAGAAGGAGGAGAGAGAGTATACAATCTGCTTGACCATCGGTTAGTTTAAGAAGTGCCGACCTTTCCTCCGTCCTTAATGATTATGTTTTATAATTTTTAATCGAGTTGTATCTCTTCTTGGAAAGCCTTGAGAAAACATCTTACAAATCGTCAAGCTGAAAAGGAAGACGCTTGTTCAGCGATAAGAACATCTTTGTGTTTAATTGAAAACGAGCAGATGGTTTCATAAATTACAACAAGATATACTCGAAAGCCCTTAAAACACTGATGACACAACAGACATAGTGTCATTTATCCTTCCAACATGCAACAAATATTCTTGCAAATACTATGGAAAGTTTCTTTATATAAAAGTTTAGTTTTAGATTAGTGTTGAAAACATTGCGGCAAGAGGAGAACTTACTCATGATGAGCAATTTCTCCTTTTGCAACAATGTTTGCAAACACTACACATTTAAATATTAATGAGCAGATGCTTGTTTTGTCTTTGACATCACTTTCAAATATAATTACAAACCACTTTTGGGGCTACAATTTCAGTCTTTTGTCGAAAGATGCATGTGATACTTACTTACATGTAGACGGGCAGTTAATGTTGTTGGGGACGGCCTGTGTGGATGCTCAAGCTCGCCTCTTAGATGCATTAACCTTTTCCCACATACAATACATCGTCAGCAGACGACTTTGAAAACATTGTGGCGAAAACCTAAAAAATCTCAATAAAAGATAGCTTAATTGTTAAATTAAGTTGAAAACATTGTGGCCAAAGGAGAAATTGCTCATCATAAGTAATTTCACCTATGGCCACAATGTTTTCAAAAGTCGTCAGCTGCTACTGCGTCAAAATGCGTCTGCAGGTGGGAAAGGGTTAAGACACCAAATCGGCTGACACTGCTCAAGTATTATAACGACTAGCATCCGTTTCACCAGCTTTAACACGTTTACCACTTACAATAAATCTGCAGACGACTTTGAACAAATATTAAAACAAAATGTGGAAAATCTCTTTAAACGATACCATAACTATTATATATACATATCACGTGGAGAAACAAAATAAAATTCAAATTCTACATTTTGTATAAAAAAAAACTTTCCAGAAAATATCCTTGCTATTGCCATATGTTCGATAGTTTTAGTTTAACTTTTTCATTTAACTTGCTACAGATGCTGGGAAGGGTTGATATTTCAGGATACAATATGGTTACTTATCCCTCTTATGGACATGTTCGTCCCTGTGTTTACTAAACCTTTAATCGAAAACGGCAAAGCCTCGCCACAATAAGGCGGTTTGTGCGATTTTAAACGCCTTTCAAAGAGTCTTTGGTATTCTTTTTCAGTAATAGTGTCCGTATCCCCTTGTCTGGAGCTGAGCCCCGGTATCTCAGTCGGTAGTGACGCGGGCTGTCAATCCAGGGGTTGTGATTTCGAACCCCAGCTCTGTCAACATTCTTTAAACGTCATTCGTCTTTCAACAATGGGCAAACTCTATGTGGAAAAGCAGCCAGTTGCTTGGAAAGACTGTTGTGATGAGTACTGGTGTGAGAAAGCCAGGTACACAAGTGTATCTGAACTGACCGCCAAAGAATTGATGAAAACGGCATTAAACCCCAATCAATCAACCCTTGACTAGAGGTAAGTACCTGCCACTACCATAACATTATTTGGTCAGGCTAACACAAACATATGAACGCCGGGTACCAGACTAAGTCAAGACGCACTAGTTTACTATAAGTACGATGGGTATAAGACTACGCTACATTGATGGTTCATGCCAGTCGTTCTAATTTACAATATGCTAAGCCGGGTACCACAATAGCTCGCTTCATAACGTCTAGGCAGGGTATTGTATCTGGATATTAGACGGTTGAACTGATTTAAACAAAGACAATTTCAATATCTGCGATCTTTAAAAGATAAGAGAATTCACCATCTCCTCAAAATCTTCACTTGTCGCACGATTGAGCCACTGTAGAGTCTTAGCCGTCCTCCTATATTATATATATATAAACATCGATGCATCCTCTGACAAAAAGATTTGAATTGTTAAATTAGGTTTATTCCAATACATTTAACTGAAAACTTGTTGAAAGCGGTGTAAATCACCTGTACACGATGTCATTGTCGAGTATCATTTGCAAGGTACATTTCATAGCCTAGTCCTGTTTACATAGTCATGCACACGAAGTTTATACGCGTACTGTCACCCAATCTCATCAAAGTCAAAACAAAATATTTCGATATACGTGTATTGTATTTGACGACTTCACATTAAATGCTATCTCGAAGTTAACCTATACATTCAAATATTGAGCTTGTTTTCTTCTCTCCAATGAAATCACACAATACAGCCAGATATCGTTCTATGCTATCGTAGCAATCGACAATCACTGCATCTCTATCTCGTTTATTTAGTTATCTGTCCTGTTGATACCTAACGTCCGAGATGAAGTTAAAGAAACCACGAATAAACTGTCACTTTGACAATTGATTATGTCGTTAAAAAGGGCAACACATATTGTACCAGGGAGTCTTTTCTACGTCCCTGATTGTACCAACAAGTTAATTAAACAGTTACCATTACAATGCTGAATTTTAAAGGTGCTGAACACCAGATTATAGATAGTGTAGTCAAAGTTTAAAAACTGTCCAACATTTGTCTTGAAATATTAGGATCATACTTTTGAGATTAAATGATAGTTATACTTTTCACTTTCCAGATCAATAAACATCTAAATATTGATCGTTTATGCTTCATTTCTACTGGTAAGACATACCCAGTAAGCCAAATGTTGTACATTTTTGTTGACTTGAATTGACTGTTTTTCAACATTTACTGCCAAATAGTTTTGATTTATTTATTACTTACTTTGTTGTCACTATTAGTAATATTTGCAGAAGTTTCAACATTTTAAAAAGGTGTTGAAAGCGGCTTAAAACACCATATAAATAAACAAATAGAACGAAAGAAAATGCTGCGTTTACTAGCCACCATTATAGATCCTGGTCAGGTGGCGAGATAACGCAGGCTGACTTTGCTCTTTACTGATGGCAGAAATTACCACGATTCCAGCAGTCAAACGTTAAAAACAAGTGCAGACGTCAATTACTTATTTCAATAAGTAAAGAATGAAAGCGAATTGAGTATCATTTGAAACTAAGTCTGGAGAAAGATCAAACACGAATTTTCATTTGAGATATTTTTTGGAAACAAATTTAACATGAAATGACTGTTTTACTAACATCAGATGTTGTTGCTGTCCTACGTATTGTCATCTGAAAACCCCCACATTGAAGCAGCGTTAAATAGACGTTCTTGAAAGCTTCTGGGCCTAATAATCGAACAGTGCAGGGTCATATAAAAATAAGAGTGCATTGATTTGAAATGTTTATTTAGATCGACACTTGTCCCAAATTCCGTGAGGCCGTTGTTTGAAGAGCGCGGCTGAAGAAGAAAGAATGCGACTTCTTAAACGCCTCTTGTCTCGAGTGGTTTATCTGCTGCAGACGACTTTTGAAAACATTGTGACAAAAAGAGAATTCATTCATAATGACCATTTTTTGCTTTTGAAACATCTCATATCTATTCTATAAAAACACTTTCATTTATACACGAGTTTTCATATTTTACTTATCTGTAATTCTAAGTCGCTGCTGCAGTTCTGTTGTATATGGTAAATGCGCCAGTATAAATGGCCAACATTGGAAAGGAAAGAGTGTTGTCTTGAAAGTCGCCCATCATTTGTTTTGTTATGCACGACGCAGTCACTGTATATCAGTCGATCAATTTACAGGACCACTGAAATGAATCTATAAATTTCTTCGAGGTATTGACCTGTTGAATTGAAAGCTGATGTAAACTAAATGCATTCATGTTATATAATTATATTTAATGTTAACTGCATTCTTCCTCTATACTTAAGTATTCATTCCCAAATTGGCTTAGATCGAAACTTGTTGCAAATTTGATGCGGTCGGCTTTTATAGATCACGTATAAAATTGAAAGCATGTGACTTCTTTGTCGCCTCATAACTCGAGGGGCTATCTATGTATCTGCCTTTAATGTCAAACCCCTAGTGGGGATCTAGACATTTGCGCGTCAAGCTACAAGAATTGTAAGAGTTGCGAAAAAGAGATAAAGAAAGCTAATAGAAACAAAAGTTAAAATGAGAAGATGCAGGTTATGTTAAAAGTAAAAGAAATCTGATATTTCCCTATGTTCTATCTGGCAGACTGCCTGATTGAACTGCTCCAAAGTAGGACAGTCAACAATGTTGGGAGGTAGGTTGTTCCAGCAAAAGACAGTTCTTGGAAAGAAGGAGAATTTGTAGTAATTATGTGGTGGCAGTTATTAATCTGTACGAGGATGGCTTTCTACTTTCCTACTCGCAGACACATTTAGACGCTTATGCAACCGGCAACTTTGGAAAACATTGTGACAAGAGGGGAAGTTATTTATAATGAGTCATTTTGTTCCTTTTGCCATAATGTTTCACTCCCTTTGCAATGATATTACTTACATTTATTGAAAGTTTCCATAGTTGTACTGATGTGTTTTAAAGCCATCTACTGCAGATTCGTTGTAAGTGCCAATGCGTCACTATAATTTGACGGTCAATTTAAAGGAAAGCAGACTTCGCTATAACTCGAAGTCGAAAAGAATCGATAAACTACTTCGAAGTATCGACTTATTCGAGTGATCGATGATGATTTATATTAAATTCATAATAAATTTCTACCGAAGTGTTCATTCGTAGATTGGTTTAGATACATGTATACACTTGTCGCAAATTCAGTGAGGCTAGTATGAGCCGTTCCACGAGAGAACCAACAAAGTGGACTCTGCGTAATGTATCGACCCTGATCAGCCTAAGCATGCCGCGCAGGCTAACTCGGACAGACACTTTTCGCCTCATATGGATTTTCTCTTTCAGGAATCATTACTCTATATCTCTATCACCCTGAGACGGAATGAGCGTGCAGGCTGATCTGGATCGATACATTACGCAGAGTCCATAATGTTGGTTTTCTCGTGGAACGGCTAATATAGTCAAGTGGAAAAACATATTGTTTCTAAGTGGCCTCTTGTCTGGACCGTCATAAACATTTCCTGTTCGCAGACGCATGTTGACTCATTAGTTTAAAACACTGTAACACAAAAGAGAAAATACTCTTTATAAGCAATAACCATTTTGCCTCCATATCTTCCGCTATATTAAACTGAATGGTTTAAAAGTCGTCCGCTATATTAAACTGAATGGTTTAAAAGTCGTCCGCTATATATTATTTGTTGTATGTGGGAAATGGTTAAAACCATAGATATGTAGTATCCAGTAAATGACACTTTTGAAAATATCACCCAGTATTGTTTGATTTATAGGAATGAGCCTAGCCCGGGTAGCTCAGTGTATCTAGGGTTGTGAGTTCGAACCCAAGCTCGGCCAACATTCTTTCCGACGTTTGACAAAAGGCACTGTGACAAGCGTCATTCGTCTTCCATCAATGGGCTTACAGTCTATGTGGACAAGTTGAGGTTGCGACGTTCTCCAGAGTGTGAATGGGGGACATTTGTCCAATTGGCTTTAACAAAACGGAAAACGGACTTTGTTTTCTGTTTCACAAAAATGAAATGAAATGGGCTGCAGCTGACGATTTGTGTTGTGATAAAGGGGCGTTCTCAGTTGATGTTAGTAGTAAATTGAAAAATGGTGATCTTCTAAGCTTTGCGTCTAAGAACTGCAAATCATGTAGATACATTTGGATTGATGGGCGTCGAAAAGATGTGAATTCGCCATGGGAATACAGCTACATGCATACTGGAGGACCCTGTAGCTATAGTAACTGGTATTCTGGTGAACCTGACAACTCTGGCTTGCAATTTTATATTGTTTTACATTTGTCAAATGGAAACTTATATGATACATCTGATAGATCTTTGTCTTTTGTTTGCGAATACATTAAATAGTAAAGACAAGCCATTGTGCACTTAGTTTCTGTTCAAAAATGAATTGCAATTTCTCTTGAAATGTTATATTCGTAAAGAATTTAGAAGAATGGAAGCTAAAGCACTTTGGAATATTTCCATTAACACCGATATGCTATATAAAGTTATTTTTTTCGGAAGACATGAAATGAGCGCGTCCTTGGAAAAATGTACAAGATGTTTTTTTGAAAACAGTGCAGATCGAGATATTTTGACATATTACCTACAAAAGCATGTTATAATGTCAACTTGCATAGATTCTTATTCTGTTCAGGCTGATCTGAACCTACACAGTTTATAAATGCCAATGTGCACCTTCACCACGAACGTACTCAAATGGCATTGGAATTTGGATTATATTTCGCAACTAATTATACTTGTTCTTAACCTCCCGAAAGTGCTCTTCGTTGATTTCCGTATAAGGTCGTTGGTGATCGGTATTGTTCTCGGGCTTGTCTACTGTAAACAAATACCGACCTCGCCGAGTATCAGGGGTGCATGTTTTCAACCTTAATCAATTGATACTAACCCTTTCCAAAATAAGACCAACGTGTATCAGACGTTTTAATGACATAAGACATAATTTCATATCCGTAATCGACCTCAATAATACTTGAGTCTGTCCCTGAGAAAATGTACAATTTTGTTTGTGTGCTCTTTGTAGATCCAGATCATCCTCATCTTCACAAGCCATGCGTGATTTGTCCATTTCCTTAACATAATACTTATGGAAATGGTAATGCACGAAGCAGCCTTGACCACCGAAGTAAGATCACACCGGACATCTGCTCCGTGTAATCAGTATCTACACGAGTTAACCCTTTCCCACAGATAGACGCTTTTAGTCGCCTCTGCAACAGACGACGTTTAGAAACATTGTGGCAAAGATGAATTGCTCATAATGAGTAATCTCACCATTTTCAACAATTTTTTCAACTCTATTTTTAAATAATTAAAGTGTCATTGATGGAGATCTTTCATATTGTTGATAAGATGTTTTCAAGTCGTCTGCTACAGATTTGTTGTGTGTGGGAAAAGGTTAACAGGAGTTTTTCACAAGCTTAATGTGTATTTTGATCAAAGTATACAGAGTATACAGGGCTGACCTGTAATATGTTGAGTAATATTTGATCAATGTGTATTTTGATCAAAGTATACAGAGTATACAGGGCTGACCTGTAATGTGTTGAGTAATATTTGATCAATGTGTATTTTGATAAAAGTATACAGAGTATACAGGGCTGACCTGTAATATGTTGAGTAATATTTGATCAATGTGTATTTTGATCAAAGTATACAGAGTATACAGGGCTGACCTGTAATATGTTGAGTAATATTTTATCAAAGTGTATTTTGATCAAAGTATACAGAGTATACAGGGCTGACCTGTAATATGTTGAGTAATATTTGAGCAATGTGTATTTTAATCAAAGTATACAGAGTATACAGGGCTGACCTGTAATATGTTGAGTAATATTTGAGCAATGTGTATTTTGATCAAAGTATACAGAGTATACAGGGCTGACCTGTAATGTGTTGAGTAATATTTGAGCAATGTGTATTTTGATCAAAGTATACAGAGTATACAGGGCTGACCTGTAATGTGTTGAGTAATATTTGAGCAATGTTTATTTTGATCAAAGTATACAGAGTATACAGGGCTGACCTGTAATATGTTGAGTAATATTTGAGCAATGTGTATTTTGATCAAAGTATACAGAGTATACAGGGCTGACCTGTAATATGTTGAGTAATATTTGATCGATGTGTATTTTGATCAAAGTATACAGAGTATACAGGGCTGACCTGTAATATGTTGAGTAATATTTGATCTATGTGTATTTTGATCAAAGTATACAGAGTATACAGGACTGACCTGTAATATGTTTGAGTAATATTTGATCGATGTGTATTTTGATCAAAGTATACAGAGTATACAGGGCTGACCTGTAATATGTTGAGTAATATTTGATCAATGTGTATTTTGATCAAAGTATACAGAGTATACAGGGCTGACCTGTAATATGTTGAGTAATATTTGATCAATGTGTATTTTGATCAAAGTATACAGAGTATACAGGGCTGACCTGTAATATGTTGAGTAATATTTGATCAATGTGTATTTTGATCAAAGTATACAGGGCTGACCTGTAATATGTTGAGTAATATTTGAGCAATGTGTATTTTAATCAAAGTATACAGAGTATACAGGGCTGACCTGTAATATGTTGAGTAATATTTGAGCAATGTGTATTTTGATCTAAGTATATGGAGTATACAGGGCTGACCTGTAATATGTTGAGTAATATTTAATAAATGTGTATTTTGATCAAAGTATACAGAGTATACAGGGCTGACCTGTAATATGTTGAGTAATATTTGATCAATGTTTATTTTGATCAAAGTATACAGAGTATACAGGGCTGACCTGTAATGTGTTAAGTAATATTTGATCAATGTGTATTTTGATCAAAGTATACAGAGTATACAGGGCTGACCTGTAATTTGTTGAGTAATATTTGATCGATGTGTATTTTGATCAAAGTATACAGAGTATACAGGGCTGACCTGTAATATGTTGAGTAATATTTGATCAATGTGTATTTTGATCAAAGTATACAGAGTATACAGGGCTGACCTGTAATGTGTTGAGTAATATTTGATCAATGTGTATTTTGATAAAAGTATACAGAGTATACAGGGCTGACCTGTAATATGTTGAGTAATATTTGATCAATGTGTATTTTGATCAAAGTATACAGAGTATACAGGGCTGACCTGTAATATGTTGAGTAATATTTTATCAAAGTGTATTTTGATCAAAGTATACAGAGTATACAGGGCTGACCTGTAATATGTTGAGTAATATTTGAGCAATGTGTATTTTAATCAAAGTATACAGAGTATACAGGGCTGACCTGTAATATGTTGAGTAATATTTGAGCAATGTGTATTTTGATCAAAGTATACAGAGTATACAGGGCTGACCTGTAATATGTTGAGTAATATTTGAGCAATGTGTATTTTAATCAAAGTATACAGAGTATACAGGGCTGACCTGTAATGTGTTGAGTAATATTTGAGCAATGTGTATTTTGATCAAAGTATACAGAGTATACAGGGCTGACCTGTAATGTGTTGAGTAATATTTGAGCAATGTTTATTTTGATCAAAGTATACAGAGTATACATGGCTGACCTGTAATATGTTGAGTAATATTTGAGCAATGTGTATTTTGATCAAAGTATACAGAGTATACAGGGCTGACCTGTAATATGTTGAGTAATATTTGATCGATGTGTATTTTGATCAAAGTATACAGAGTATACAGGGCTGACCTGTAATATGTTGAGTAATATTTGATCTATGTGTATTTTGATCAAAGTATACAGAGTATACAGGGCTGACCTGTAATATGTTTGAGTAATATTTGATCGATGTGTATTTTGATCAAAGTATACAGAGTATACAGGGCTGACCTGTAATATGTTGAGTAATATTTGATCAATGTGTATTTTGATCAAAGTATACAGAGTATACAGCGCTGACCTGTAATATGTTGAGTAATATTTGATCAATGTGTATTTTGATCAAAGTATACAGAGTATACAGGGCTGACCTGTAATAGGTTGAGTAATATTTGATCAATGTGTATTTTGATCAAAGTATACAGGGCTGACCTGTAATATGTTGAGTAATATTTGAGCAATGTGTATTTAAATCAAAGTATACAGAGTATACAGGGCTGACCTGTAATATGTTGAGTAATATTTGAGCAATGTGTATTTTGATCTAAGTATATGGAGTATACAGGGCTGACCTGTAATATGTTGAGTAATATTTAATAAATGTGTATTTTGATCAAAGTATACAGAGTATACAGGGCTGACCTGTAATATGTTGAGTAATATTTGATCAATGTTTATTTTGATCAAAGTATACAGAGTATACAGGGCTGACCTGTAATGTGTTGAGTAATATTTGATCAATGTGTATTTTGATCAAAGTATACAGAGTATACAGGGCTGACCTGTAATTTGTTGAGTAATATTTGATCGATGTGTATTTTGATCAAAGTATACAGAGTATACAGGGCTGACCTGTAATATGTTGAGTAATATTTGATCGATGTGTATTTTGATCAAAGTATACAGAGTATACAGGGCTGACCTGTAATATGTTGAGTAATATTTGATCGATGTGTATTTTGATCAAAGTATACAGAGTATACAGGGCTGACCTGTAATTTGTTGAGTAATATTTGATCGATGTGTATTTTGATCAAAGTATACAGAGTATACAGGGCTGACCTGTAATATGTTGAGTAATATTTGATCGATGTGTATTTTGATCAAATTATACAGAGTATACAGGGCTGACCTGTAATATGTTGAGTAATATTTGATCGATGTGTATTTTAATCAAAGTATACAGAGTATACAGGGCTGACCTGTAATATGTTGAGTAATATTTGATCAATGTGTATTTTGATCAAAGTATACAGAGTATACAGGGCTGACCTGTAATATGTTGAGTAATATTTGATCGATGTGTATTTTGATCAAAGTATACAGAGTATACAGGGCTGACCTGTAATATGTTGAGTAATATTTGATCAATGTGTATTTTGATCAAAGTATACAGAGTATACAGGGCTGACCTGTAATATGTTGAGTAATATGTGACCAATGTGTATCTTGATCAAAGTATACCGAGTATACAGGGCTAACCTGGATCTACACTAGTCACAACGATATACGTGTCCCTTTCGCACGGTGGTGCTCGTTATTCAAACCATAGGAATCCACCGTGGTCGAGTGATTAGTGTCGGGGGATTTGGAACCGTGCGTCCCGGGTTCGATCCCCATACACACTGCACCATTTTACTCCAGGAAAACCCAGAAAAACCAAAAAGCAGGTAACTGTAATAGTTAGCACCTCAGCAGGATCCGTAATTAAACCCTGGCAGTGACCCCATATTCTTCATGGTGTATTATCTTTGCACATCTGTTTGGGTCAAGCTTATCAAATACAGGACAGGGCATGATTACATGATAACCTCTATTCTATGAATCACAAGAAAGTCTAAGTGAAGTTAAAACCGAGTATTTATTTCATTAGAATTCAAGCTTTTTTTTCTTTACTGGGATGATTACTAAGTAATACAAGAATGAAGGAAAACATGCAAACATTAATTTGTACTAAACTATTTCAACTATTTCTCTTTTTTGCAGACAGAAAAAGGTGCTATTTAATATCAGTTTCTGCTAGAGTAGTCAAAAATACAATGACAATCTAAGTCTGCACATTTTACACAGAAACAGAAAGTATAATCAAACTGCCTGTAAAGTAACAATGATGCTGTCTTGGTTCAAATTTCCTTTCTTATTTTTTGGTGCTGTTTACAGATAGTACATTGAAAAAGAGCAATTTCTCTAATTTGACTTCAATGATTTCAACTCTTATTCAATAAATAAATTTTCACTCATATATATTTATAGGTTTATGCATAATTTTGTCTCAACAGTTGTTTGCTGCAGAACATATGTTGGGAAAGGGTTAAGAGTTGTTTATTTGTTTGTTTGAATGTTTTTTAGGCTGCTTTCAACAATATTTCCGTTATATCATTATACATTACAATAATTACCTGTCATATCTTTCTGCACACTGATGCAGCCGTGTTAATGCTATCCCAATATTACTTTGCACCAAAGATAAAATTTAAAAAGTTTGATTTGAAAATATCTGCAGAAAATATGAAAACATTTTGAAATTGGAAGCATTTTTTTGTGAATGAAATACTGGTGTGAGAAAGTTAGGCAGCGCATGGTTAAATGAACTGGCTGCTGTGATATATCTGAAATAATGTTGAAACCTATATCTGAAAGTGAGGGAGGTATCCAAATTCAATGCAATTATTGAAAATAAAATGCTTAATGGTATTTATTTGTTTTATTGGTGTTTTAAACCATTTCAACATTATTTCAGTTATATCATGTTGACAGTTCACCTTTTCATGCTCCCTGGGTAAACAAACCAGCACTTGGCTAGGAAATGTGCCTTGCCAAAGGGCACTCTGCCATGACCACCATGATCGGAGGATTGAACCCTGGATGCCCGGTTCCAAATCCCTGACAGCGAATTCCTACTTGATTATAATACTGATATATTATTTTTAAAGTAGGAATTCCTTTAACTTATGCAAGAAAGAAAACTTGATTAAATCCACTATACGATTATCACATCGCTACAGAATAAAACAATGTCCGCTATATACATGTATTATTTTCTTTTTATGATTTCCTAGGGGTTGAAGTCATTGGTCTCTTTCTCCTTGCACCTTGTTGTGGTGTATCTATATGATGCCGTTTTGGTCTTTTTGTGTTAGGTGATGGCAAATCAGCAATGCACAGAAACTGTGCCTCCGCACCAAAATTGTATTCAATTTCTCCATTAATAGTTTTATGTAAGCACTTACAGTCAAGGAAATTTAAAGGTTTGCTTTCATGCTTCCCTGCTGTTTCTAAGTAATCAATCTGAAATTGAATTAAGTCAGAGATTCTCTCAATTGCTGATTTGGGTGGTAGCCATTTTCTCGGATCTGCCGTCTTAAACCTGACTTTGTGTTAGTAGCTTCTTTTTTGGCTATACTTAAGTCACGGACATCCTCATAAGAAATATTAGAACCCCTAAGTCTTTTGGGTGTGTATACATGTTTGATAAGGTCCACATACATTTGTTTGTTTAGGTAGTACCGTTCATCTTTAAAGACAAACTACATATTTCTAAAGTCACTGTTCTGTAACACAAACTTGCAAATAGTATCATGTGACACTGCAAAGTATTTTGGTATGAAGTCATTCCCACCAATAAATAATATGATTTATTACATTTTTTACAATGGTTTCACACGACTTCAAACTTGCGTTCACAAACAGATACTTAAGCGCAGAAAAAACGTTAGCACTGTCTTTTCCACATAATTTCTTTGAGCCACCTTGAAACTTTTGTAAAGATCTTTTCAAGTTATATTTATGTGCTTTGTCATTATATTTCTTCAAAATATCAAAAGAAAATTATATACAAATATAGTTTTCATCGTCTCCATCATCTTTGCATATTTTGAATAATTTGGAAAACTACATAGCTCTTTTCAGTAGCTACATTCTGAAACTGAAAAGTACAAATTTATTTATATTATCATCCTGTAAACAACCCTGGCTGTAATCGGGGCACAAAGTTGTGGTTGTCCTTCTGCACTATAGCTTATAACTTTATGCATTTTCAATAACTCCCGGGAAATACTTTTTGTATTATGGAAATACATGATATAAACTAAGATAATATTTTAAACAAGAACTATCTTTCAAAAAGATTGTTGGCGCAATTTTGAGTATATGAAAGCGATTGGTAGCTACATGTTATAGTAAAAAGTCCGAAGGCGCTAAATGTCACAGAGTAAGAAAAAATGTGCACTCAATGTGCACCCTGACCGGGACACAAACTCATGGCCTTGCGAGTACAGAAATGTAGGGGATAATGCCCTCCCAACTGAGCTAACCGGCCGCTTACATATTTTCACTCAAATGTTGATTAAATCCGTACCATAATAAGTAGGATAAACTAGAATGGAGTGCTCCCCGGAGCACGTGTGTCACCTGCCGGTGCCTTGTCAGAAAAATTTATTTTTTGACAGAAAAGGGGCAATAACTATGATATAAAGATATTTGGATTATCCCCCTTTTGTGAACCCATCACAAAGATTGATATAAACATTTGTCAGAAGTTTCAATCCAATCCTTTGAAGTAGAACAAAAGTTATTTGAAAACGTGACGAAAAAGTGTGACGGACAGACAGACGGACGGACGGACGGACGGACGGACAGACGCCGGACAAAAAAAAAAGTAATCCCTAAGTGCCTACCATGCTACGCAGGTGACACAAAAATTAACTTGAATAAGATTAACAAACAATTCCTTGTAACATTCCAGAGTAAGAAATACATTTACAGTAAAAAAAAAAGGTTAATATATAGGGAGCAGTGTATGCAATATTGATATAGAAATATTAAATTGATATTTTGAAAAGTCACCACTTCATGGTACCGAATAACATTTAATAAAAACAACAAGATTTGATTGGTCTACAATCTAGATTATTTGTTTAACATGTAGGTCAAAACTGAGGTCAGACAGCTTTCGCCTAAAAATAAGCTTTATATGGGTTATCGCCAGTTTCCGTTTGAAATTCATATAGCACGAATGTATCAAGATTTTTCTAACGCATTGATCACTCTGAAACGTCCTTACTAATCAACCGATCAAATTAGAGCTTTCGACTAGCACTCGCAATAACAAATCTGTAGCAGCAGTTTTCAAATTAATACCCAGGCAAATTTATCAAAAATATATGAAAAGAAAAGTGTAATTCTTGACTTAATTTGAAAACATTGTGACAAAATTAGACTGCTACAAATGCATCTTCTTCAAAAAGAAATCAAATGTCGATTAGTTTAGGGACAATTTGAATGGATAGATAAATGTAGAATATACTTTCATACATATACCTTGTTAATAGTTTTTGCCAAGATGTTTTCAAAGTAGACTATTGCATATTTTTAGTATGTTGGTTAAAGATAACATTTCGTAGTCGATGGAACTTTTTGTTATACACTGTCTCATTTATTAATGCCTCTTGTTAATAATTTAGCTCTTTTAACATAATTTACATTCTTCTTTATTTTTAATAAACTGTTCCATAGTATTAATGTTTTCGTAGACTATTGTGTTTGATTAGAACTTGTCAGTTGTTCTGACTTGTCAGTTGTGTAAAGGTAGAGCATCCAACTCAGGTGCAGGAGGTCACATGTTTGATCCCAGGCCGGGTCATATTAAAGACGCTGTGGCTTTCCCTCACTGGTACCCAAGATTGTTGGGTTAGCATTGTGACAAGGATAAATGAACAAGTAGTACTGGTTACCTACCCAGAAAAAGCATGATATAACGGAAGATTTATTGAAAGTGGCGTAAAACAAAACCATGAAAAATAACTGTGTACATCACAGGTATCCTTTCCCTTAAATGGCAACAGATGTCTATGCAAGACTTTGAGCAATGAGCCTATATTATGAAAGGTAATGATAACATGTTCAAAACTCGTCTGCTAGAGCTAAGCATGTCAAAATGCATCTGCAAAGGTGGAAGTGGATAGATAACCCACTCACTATTGCATGCACTCTTGGCGTTTCACCAACCTAAGTAGTGTAACAATTAGTCTGAAGTAACCTGCCCCTACCAGTACATCAAAGGGTCAGCATAAACCAATGACTGTAGTCTGGAGTAACCTGCCCTTACCAGTAATTATAGGGTCAGCATAAACCAATGACTGTAGTCTGGAGTAACCTGCTCCTACCAGTTCATTATAGGGTCAGCATAAACCAATGAATGTATTCTGGAGTAACCTGCACCTACCAGTACATTATAGGGTCAGCATAAACCAATAATGGTAGTCTCGAGTAACCTGCCCCTACCAGTACATTATAGGGTCAGCATAAACCAATGACTAGTCTCGAGTAACCTGCCCCTACCAGTACATTATAAGGTCAGCATAAACCAATGACTAGTCTGGAGTAACCTACCCCTACCAGTACATTATAGGGTCAGCATAAACCAATGACTGTAGTCTGGAGTAACCTGCCACTACCAGCACATTATAGGGTCAGCATAAACCAATGACTGTAGTCTGGAGTAACCTGCCCCTACCAGTACATTATAGGGTCAGCATAAACCAATGACTGTAGTCTGGAGTAACCTACCCCTACCAGTACATTATAGGGTCAGCATAAACCAATGACTGTAGTCTGGAGTAACCTGCCCCTACCAGTACAGTATAGGGTCAGCATAAACCAATGACAAGTCTGGAGTAACCTGCCCCTACCAGTTCATTTTAGGGTCAGCATAAACCAATAACTGTATTCTGGAGTAACCTGTCCCTACCAGTCCATTATAGGGTCAGCAAAAACCAATGACTGAAGTCTGGAGTAACCTGCCCCTACCAGTACATTATAATGTCAGCATAAACCAATGACTAGTCTGGAGTAACCTGCCCCTACCAGTACTTTATATGGTCAGCATAAACCAATAATGGTAGTCTGGAGTAACCTGCCCCTACCAGTAAATTATAGGGTCAGCATAAACCAATGACTAGTCTCGAGTAACCTGCCTCTACCAGAACATTATAACGTCAGTATAAACAAATGACTGCAGTCTGGAGTAACCTGCCCCTACCAGTACATTATAGGGTCAGCATAAACCAATAATGGTAGTCTGGAGTAACCTACCCCTACCAGTACATTATAGGGTCAGCATAAACCAATGACTAGTATGGCGTAACCTGCCCCTACCAGTACATTATACGGTCAGCATAAACCATGAACTAGTATGGAATAACCTGCACCTACCAGTTCATTATAGGGTCAGCATAAACCAATAATGGTAGTCTGAAGTAACATGCCCCTACCATAGTCTGAAGTAACCTGCCCCTACCAGTACACTATAAGGTCAGCATAAACCAATAACTGTAGTCGTGAGTAACCTGCCCCTACCAGTACATTAAAGGGTCAGCATAAACCAATAATCGTAGTCTAGAGTAACCTGCACCTACCATTACATTATAGGGTTAGCATATATCAATAACTAGTCTGGAGTAACCTGCCACTACCAGTAAATTATAGGGTCAGCATAAACCAATAATGGTAGTATGGAGTAAACCTGCCCCTACCAGTACATTATAGGGTCAGCATATATCAATAACTAGTCTAGAGTAACCTGCCCCTACCAGTACACTATAAGGTCAGCACAAACCAATAACTGTAGTCGTGAGTAACCTGCCCCTACCAGTACATTAAAGGGTCAGCATAAACCAATAATTGTAGTCTGGAGTAACCTGCACCTACCAGTACATTATAGGGTTAGCATATATCAATAACTAGTCTGGAGTAACCTGCCACTACCAGTAAATTATAGGGTCAGCATAAACCAATAATGGTAGTCTGGAGTAAACCTGCCCCTACCAGTACATTATAGGGTCAGCATATATCAATAACTAGTCTGGAGTAACCTGCCCCTACCAGTACACTATAAGGTCAGCATAAACCAATAACTGTAGTCGTGAGTAACCTGCCCCTACCAGTACATTAAAGGGTCAGCATAAACCAATAATTGTAGTCTGGAGTAACCTGCACCTACCAGTACATTATAGGGTTAGCATATATCAATAACTAGTCTGGAGTAACCTGCCACTACCAGTAAATGATAGGAATAGCATAAACCAATAATGGTAGTCTGGAGTAAACCTGCCCCTACCAGTACATTATAGGGTCAGCATATATCAATAACTAGTCTGGAGTAACCTGCCCCTACCAGTACATTATAGGGTCAGCATATATGAATAACTAGTCTGAGTAACTTGCCCCTACCAGTACAGTATAGGGTCAGCATATATCAATAACTAGTCTGGAGTAACCTGCCCCTACCAGTACATTATATGGTCAGCATAAACCAATAATGGTAGTCTGGAGTAACCTGCGCCTACCAGTACAGTATAGGGTCAGCATAAGCCACTAATGGTAGTCTGGAGTAACCTGCCCCTACCAGTACATTCTAGGGTCAGCATAATCCAATAATGGTATTCTGGAGTAACCTGCCCCTACCAGTACATTATAGGGTCAGCATAAACCAATAATGGTAGTCTGGAGTAACCTGCCCCTACCAGTACATTATAGGGTAAGCATCAACCAATAATGGTAGACTGGAGTAACCTGCCCCTACTAGTACACTATAAGGTCAGCATAAACCAATAATGGTAGTCTGGAGTAACCTGCCCCTACCAGTACATTATAAGGTCAGCATAAACCAATAATGGTAGTCTGGAGTAACCTGCCCCTACCAGTACATTATAGGGTCAGCATAAACCAATAATGGTAGTATGGAGTAACCTGCCCCTACCAGTACATTATAGGGTCCTCATAAACCAATTACTGTAGTCTGGAGTAACCTGTCCCTACCAGTACATTAAAGGGTCAGCATAAACCAATAATTGTAGTCTGGAGTAACCTGTCCCTGACAGTACATTAAAGGGTCAGCATAAACCAATAACTGTAGTCTGGAGTAACCTGCACCTACCAGTACATTATAGGGTCAGCATAATACAATATTGGTAGTCTGCAGTAACCTGCCCCTACCAGAACATTATAGAGTCAGCATAAACCAATACCGTCAGCTCCCATTTAAAATAGTGTAGCAATTCAAAAGGCTATATAGACAAATCTTGTTTGTGGACCAGTCAGTTAATCTTTCAAACTTTGAAACTTTTTTTTCTGTTTCTGTCTTTTGTGTAGCTTCTGCAGCATAATTATATTTGATTTTTTTCTTTTTCCCTTTCACATATGTTGGTTTTTTTCTGATCGGTTTTATTGCTATTTTGTAACTCATGTACATTTGAAATGACGAGGAACATTAATAAATTTCAAGTCAAATAATAAATGAATTGAAAATTTAATTTAATTTGAGTATCATACAAAAATATGCACATATAATAACTCATTTAAAATGACGAGGACCCATAATTGAGCCGTCCCGCGAGAAAACCAACTTTATGGCCGCTGCGTAATGTATCGACCAGATCAGCCTGCGCAGACCGCACAGACTGATCCGAGCCGACACATTCCGTCTCAGGGGGATCAGGGAACAGAAAATCCAGAGGAATCGAAAGTGTCTGTCCGTGTTAGCCTGCGCTGCTGAGGCTGATCCGTGTCGATACTGTACGCAGAGAACACAATGTTGGTTTCTCGCGGGACGGCTCAATTGTTCAAGTCAAATCATAAATTAATTGAAAATTTAATTTACATTGTTCGCTACTCATTTATCAATATTTAGTAAAAACTCATCGATAAAGGTATAACAATATGTTGAAATTCAGCTTGGTAAGGGTTAATGTCAGGAGTTTAGTACATGAACATGCAGCAGCTGTGGTTTAACCCTTTTCTACATACAACAAAACCTGCAGCATAAGACTTTGAAATCATCATCGCAAAAACATGATTTTCTTTTCTACAATTGAAAGAACAGTTATTGAATACAGTTGAAAACATTTTGGCAAAAAGAGAATTTGATCTTGATAAGCAATTTCTCCTTTTGCCACAATGTTGTCAGATGTCGTCTGCTGCAGAGGCGTCAGAAAGCGTCTGTCGAGGAAAAGGGTTTAGATAATGATATCCAACAGCCACGATAAAGACAACAAAGTGTTGTAATAAATTTATGAATTGTTCTAAAAGTCACGCATACATCCTGTCCGTGTAATGAGAAAAAATGAACAGCCATGTCTTTGCATAAATTCGACTAGATGTCATAATTGAATTGCGTTTAAGGAGAACCAACCTTCTAGTTTTAACCAGACTCGTTGAGCCAGTGCATGATAACATGTGCTTTTCTAAACGGTGTAGTTTCAGATCATCTTGTCCACTTGCTCAGTCTGATTTGAATCTACCCAAGTTGATAGAATCGTCTATCAAACTTGGTAAGGTATATTATGAACAGTGTATATAGTTATATATTAATCAGACTGTGCAGATGCAAAGGTTGATTTGGAGCTATACTGTTCTCAAAAGTCAATTGGACATGTACGGTCCCAGATGAGCCTGTGCCACCGCAAAGTTTGATTAGAAGCCTTCACTGTTTTACATCTATTCAAACATGCACCTGCAACATCCGGTGGATTGATAGGGATTAACTATTTCCCACCTGCATACGCATTTTGACGCAATAGCAGCAGACGACTTTTGACAACACTGTGGCCAAAGGTGAAATTGCTCATGATGAGCAATTTCTCCTTTGGCAACAATATTTACACCTTTATATATCTATTAAGCTATCATTTGTGGAGATCTTTCAGGTTTTTGTCACTATGTTTTCAAAGTCGTCTGCTGCAGATTTGTTGTATGCGGGAAAGGGTCTAATGCCGTTTCAAACATTTTTTCAGTCACATCACAGCGACCAGTTTAACTACCCATTCGTATTATGACACCAGTTCTCCACACAACAGTATTTCAAAGCAACTGGCTACTTTTCACATATATTGTTTTGCCCATTGGTGGTAGATGATAGGTAAAATATGTGGCTTCTGTAAAACATTGGCCATTGTGATCAGAGTGCACGAGGATGTGTAGGAAGATCTTAAACACTTGTCTTAAATGCATTCCCCTGGAAAACGACTTAAATATTAACTTAAGTTTTAAGTATTAACTGTGTGCATTAAAGATTACAAGACTAATTAACTTCCACTCATCTGAATGTCGGTTTCGTGTTGGCTCACACTTAAGCGACGCCATCGAATACAAACGTATCAAAAAGGCGACAAGCGAACATCCATGTCATAAATTAGCCGAGAGACAGCAAGATCAGCGCATTCGCTTTAAATGAACAATAAGTGAACATCAATGTGATAAGTTTTAGATCGATGCACACATGCCTAAATTGAAATGGTTTTGTACACCGTAAATGCATTTTCTCGTAGTTGTGTGGTTGATTCGCATATGTAGAAAATGACTGGCGTATTATCGGTTTATTCATTTCCTTGATATAAGCGGGTTTTGACTTCTTCGTAGCAGACGAATTTTTGACAACAATAATTGAAATGGGTAAACATATTAATGTGTCTTTACACTTTTTCGAAATTTGACTTACATTTTATCCAGCTTTGTTTTCCGGACAGGGAGTCGAAGATTTTCCATATTTTGCCTTAAAGTATTCAAAGTCGTCTAATGCAGATTTGTTGTATGTGTAAAAGGGTTAACAACATCATGTTGCAAGCCATAGTTACAACCATTATGTATGAAGTCATCAATAACTAACTTCAAAGGAGGAGGAAGCAAAACCACCTATTGTGTGTATACCAATATATAGATGGTATCTGTTTACCCACTGTTTAATTAAGTATCTTAATTGAAGCTATTCTGCTTGACTTTTCTTTTTAACCAATCCACTGTTATGCTTTATCTGGACTCGTCCAATTGGAAATTTTGGTGTGGTTTAAATGCTGGACTTTCAATCCAGATGTAGGGGTATCGAAATCCGTGCCTGGGTACTGGAAATATCTGAGATGCCTTGAAGTGTCTCCGAACTCAATTACCGTTCAAATACTGGTCCCTTTCGGAAAATATGCCTCATATATCAGTGATACAGTATACAGAAGCATGGTTACAGAACCAAGTGATCTTTTCAGAGAGGGTTATTGCATCCATACTTCCATGTATCCAACAGTATCTTGACATAATGTGCACCTGTCAGATGCTAGTACATGGTGTACATGATGAAAAAGGCATATAAGAGCTAAGCATTTGGTTTTGTGGTAGAGCGTTGACCTTGAGTACCAAAGTCTCCCTGTGATGAGCGGGTTCTGCCTTTGAGATTTTTCCACACAATCAGCGCGCGTATTGGTTCTGTCTCCAGGAAGCAGACTTCGTGTGTGATTTATATTAATACAAGAGAAAGTTGATGCAACACATATATTGTTTATGATCAATCTCCATTCCAAAGTAGGTTGACCATACACACAACCAACCAATTATTGATCATAAACAGTAATAGAAATGAGTAGTCTTGCCAATCATTAGTCTTAGTATGTATACAGTACTTTCATTAAGGAATAATTATAAGATTTGTGAATTCCACATACACTTTTCAAGATGTTTGTCAGAATATTTGAATTTTATTATTTTTCAATAAAAACACAAAACAGACAATTTAGGATTTGCATGCAATAGCTCGTCAGTTTACCTCTCCTCTATTAAAGTCAACAGAGGACACCTTTGCAGCAATCTACTTTTAAAATAATGAGATAAGGGTTAAATCGCTGAAGACATGAGTTTTCTCTTTTTCTCAAAATGATATTAGCTTGGCATCCTAATTATATCATACTTTAACAAATGTTGAAATGTATTCCAATATTTATGGATTAGACCACCTTCGAAATATAATATCAACTAAACAGTTAAATCTCAACGAAATTGTTGTATAATTTAAACTTAATTTCGAACATAAACTGAGCCCTACAGCATGTTAATTTATTTTAATTCTATCCTTCCTTTTTTATAATGAAAATAACAAAACTGCTCATGTTTTAAAATTATATTATGATGAGCGTCCTTGTGTCAATGATGCATAACAATATGCAGATCGGAAGCAATATGCATTTAGGGAATTAAATGACACATTTAAAATTGTCAATGACGAAATAATTTTGTACGAAAGACCGATTCTTTCTTATTCGCAGAGGTGTCGTTCTTGAAACTCTATTTATAGGCAGAGAATGTTCGTTCAAAGTAATTTTTCTATTAAAACCAGTTTTATTTCGGTTTGTTCTTTTCTTCATTGTTTCGAACCAAATAAACATTTTAAATCACCTATGATTTACTATTTGTAAGCGACTGTAAAGAGCGGCTCTCTGCAAAGGAGATTGATCTACGCGTTGGTATGTAAACCAAATTAGACTGGGCGACGTAAAGGTTTGTAGTTATCGCCTTTGGTTACATCTAGTATATAGTGTAAAATAAAGTATTTCAGTCTAGCTAATAGGGACTGTTTTGTCTTCGTAAATAAAACAAAAAAACATAAATGCGAGTCAAAATAAAGAAACTGAAAATACCTAAAACATCGGAATATTTATTTCATTTTAGATGTGTCATTACTTAGTGTTTTTAAACAAACACAATTGTAATATGTTCAAGACATCTAAATGTGTTTCTTTCTAATAATAATCCCCCCTCCCATGTCATTTCCGAAAACCTATTAAAAATAGAAGTCGCGGGCTTCTGCCCGGCGACTTATAATGGTCATTATAGATTACATTCAACTTTTATATTGTCAAAGATTAAATTCATCCATAAAGAAAAGAAACAAATTATGAACAAAAATAAAAGTTATCTTTCCTTTCTTCAACGTTTGTACATGTAAATTTTTAAAATTAAAAAATATTATTGCAATCACAAAAACTGTATTCACTACTGGCATGTACATGTATTTATTTTTGCACTGTGCATCTTCAGCATTCAGAAATTGATGTAACAGCAATCAAACAATAAACAGAGTCTGCAAAGTCTGGTGGTCAGTGTTTATGTAATTTATGGCTCCCTTGCTGTGCCTTAGTGGTCCTAATTGACCTGTGGCATCTAGTAATTACTTGATAATTTAACAGACATCATTCGTATAACTGTAACAGTATTCTCAATATTGAGAGGTTTTCTTGGAGTAAAACGGTGCAGTGTACAGTCACGTCGCTAGGTCATGGTGGAGTACCCTTTGACAAACCACATTTCCTAGTCTAGTATTGGTTTGTTTACCAAGGGATCATGAATAAGTGAACTGTCGCCGTGATATAACTGAAATAAAGAAGAAAAAACAACAAAACAGACAAACAAACTTTTGTCAAACCAGAACAAATCAAAGTACTGAAAGTACTAAAAGTAGAGTTGTGATCGGTTAAGAGCAGATGCAGAAGTGCATATATAAATATTTATCTAAAACAAAGCCCCACCATGACAGACAAGTAATGATGCATCAGGCCAGAATGAAATATTTCCAGTCAGTGAATACTACAGACACATACCAGTAGGTGAATACAGCCGACAAGCACCAGTCAGTAAATACTGCAGACACATACCAGTAAGTGAATACAGCCGACGAGCACAAGTCAGTAAATACTTCAAACACATACCAGTAAGTGAATACAGCCGACAAGCACCCTTCAGTAAATATTGCTGACAAATACAAGTCAGTGAGTATTGCTGACAAACACCAGTCAGTAAATACTGTAGAAAAACACCAATCAGCGAATACTATACACAAGCACCAGTCAGTAAATACTGCAGACAAATACCAGTCAGTGAATACTGTATTCAAATACCAGTCAGTAAATACCATTCAGTGAATATTGTAAACAAACACCAATAAGCGAATACTATACACAAGCACCAGTCAGTAAATACTGCAGACAAAACACCAGTCAGTACATTCTGCAGACAAAACACCAGTCAGTAAATACTGCAGACACATACCAGTCAGTGAATACTGCTGACAAATACCAGTCAGTAAATACTGCAGACAAATACCAGTCAGTAAATACTGCAGACACATACCAGTCAGTGAATACTGCTGACAAATACCAGTCTGTAAATACTGCAGACAAATAACAGTCAGTGAATACTGCTGACAAATACCAGTCAGTGAATACTGCAGACAAATAACAGTCAGTGAATATTGCTGACAAACACCAGTTAGAAAAATACTGCAGACAAATACCAGTCAGTGAATACTGTATTCAAGCACTAGTCAGTAAATACCATTCAGTGAATATTGTAGACAAATACCAATCAGCGAATACTATACACAAGCACCAGTCAGTAAATACTGCAGACACATACCAGTCAGTGAATACTGCTGACAAATACCAGTCAGTGAAAACTGCAGACAGATACCAGTCAGTGAATATTGCTGACAAATACCAGTCAGTAAATACTGCTGACTAATACCAGTCAGTAAATACTGCAGACACATACCAGTCAGTGAATACTGCTGACTAATACCAGTCAGTGAATACTGCTGACTAATACCAGTCAGTGAATACTGCTGACTAATACCAGTCAGTGAGTATTGCTGACAAATACCAGTCAGTGAAAACTGCTGACTAATACCAGTCCGTGAAAACTGCAGACAAAACACCAGTCAGGCATTACAGCAGACAAACACGAGTATTTTAATTTAATCTGTTAAGTCAAATTTAGTTATGTTATGAATGTAAATCATTTATAGATTCTTTCTTATTTACCCTTTCCCACATACAGACGCTTTCTGGCGGCTTTTGAAAACAATGTTTAAAATGAAGAAATTGGTAAAAATGAGCAATTTCTTCTTTTGCCACAATATTTTCAATTCTATTGTTGCAACCATTCAGTGAGCGAAGCTTTCATGTGATTGGATTTTTTCAATCACGATCCAATCAGAGTGTCACTTTCATTAGTAAAAATCTAATGAAAACATTTGTGGAAAGGGATGTATTTAAACTTAAACAAAAAAGGCTTTGAGACGTTTTCAGAGCAGACGATCCTAGCATACCATATCGGGTTACGATTAAGTACAGCACTTCATATTTGTACCTTGTTTCATTACCGTATAAGGTAATATCCGTCTAACGTGACTAAGTATTAACCCTGTATATATGCTCTATATCACGTGATTGTTGTTTGTAAAGACTGCATAGTCGTTGGGCCCTTCATTACGCGTTTGACTTTAATAGAGTTCTGACGTATTAAACATAGTATATTAGGGGAAAAGAGCGGTGCGCAAAAAGGATAGAAGAGTGTATTTGTGAGAATTCGGTAAGTTATATATCTTTTGACCTTTAGTTTGAACACTATATTGTTTTCCTGGTTTATCCAATGATACCGAACCTAACATACTAACTATACTTTTTTGGGGGAAAATAGCTTTGCAAACTTTGATGTATAGATAGATATGTGATGTGATGTACAGGAAGTAACTGTTAAGGACATGTTATATTATGTTATATTTAATATTGCAACCCCACTTTCACGTATATGTAAATATATATAATTTTAACTTAAAAAAGTAATATTGAATATATTTAGTGAGAGAAAATAATTTGATGGTTAAAAGCTTCTTTCGCATAGTAAATATTATGGGATTTTCCTGTTTTCTTCTTTTTCCTGCTTCAGTTTTTTGTGTTGGTTTTTTATCATTATTAATATTGCATTAAATAACTAATAATAATACAGCAAATTTAGTGACATAAGTAAATTTTGTACTTGACTTCTATTACAAATATATGGAATGCTTCTTCAGCATAGTATAATTCTGTTTTCTCTATTTTTTATATTTCTGTTTTTGTATGTTTTTTGTTGGCGTTTATTGTATATAGTATTGTATATTGTAATCCATGTAAGTTTGAAATGACGTGGAACATTTCTTGTTCAAGTCAAATAATGAATTAATTGAGAAATTATTTTATTTTGAGTTTCATGCAAAATATATGGGCGTATAATAAGACACGATATAATTATGTTGATTGAAATTGGTCTATATCATGTTGTCAACGCATACAATCCAAGAAAAAAATAATTAATCCTGAAAAAAATATAAAAATATTGCAATTGCTTTTTGCCCAGTGTCCTGCTATCAGGGCAAAATTATGTTGCTTATCATTCGTTGCATTTTATCCCGTTACCTTTTGTCCGAATACCATTTCGGAAAGGCTTAGAACGTGCGACTTCTGCAGTTAACTGTTAAAGAGATGCTACAGTTCATATTGCGACTTCACTTTTCACGTACAATTTGAAAGGTAGCTAACTTTTAAGGCTTCACTTTTTACGCATTTGTAAATATACACTATTGGAAAGTTAGCTAACTTTTAAGACTTCACTTTTCACGTATTTGTAAATATATACAATTGAAAAGAGGCTAAATTTTAAGGAAATGTTACATTTAATATTGCGACATCCCTTTTCACGTACTTGTAACTATATACATTTGGCAGGGCAGCTAACTTTTAAGACTTCACTTTTCATATATTTGTAAAATATATACAATTCGAAATGCAGCAAACTGTTAAGGAAATGTTTCAGTTTATATTGCGACTTCACTTTTCACGTATTTGTAAAACATCTAAGTCTAAAATACTTTTATTGAATAGTATTCTATGTAAATGACTTTCACATAATATTTCTTCAACTTGTTTTCACGGGAAAAGGTACACGTTTGCATTTCTGAGCAGTGTTGGTTCGGATCACCATTACATCTTTTCATAAATTTATACAATTTGACAGAAACTTCTATTACCCTTGTGTAAGTAATATTTGAACATAGTAGATATTTAACAGACTGTGCCGATGCACTGGCTGATCTGAATCTACACTCTTCACAAAACCAAACGTGTACCTTATCGCACGGACGGTCACATATATACGCATGTTCAATCGTGAGATATGTTAATCAATTACTTATATGACTCTCTCCGTTTCCAAGAATGTTATTCGTTTGCCAACCCTAAATGAAGTTTATCTATGATGTAACGGATTGCTCACATGAGTATTCATGTTTACAGGACAATACAGTATTCTGATCCATGATATTTATCACATTCTCACAAACAACAAATCTGCAGCAGACTTATTTATTGGTACATTTGTCTTAGACTAATTTGAAATTAAGTCAGTAGATCTAGTTTCAGAGTAACTTGTTTTAAGAGCCTGTTTGCACTTTACGCATATAAATTTAACCAAGCTCTACCACAGCGGCAATGCTTTTTGACTGATAAAACTATTTCGAAAAACGTTGTTAGAGGGCCGTGTAAACAGCATTTATATGTATATGAACTTACTTTGAAATAAGCCCCCTAGTTTCAACAGGTTTAAAGGTTGAACGTATGTGCACTTAATGGAAACAATCCCCATCTCCTAGGGGTCGTGGTTTCTTTTTTAAAAATCAAACTTGTTAGAACAAAGACTTAGGGGGTTTCCACAACCACCCGAAACCTACTTCGAAACCTTATCATTATTTTCACGCGTTTGCCTTATAGGCATATAGTGATAACAGGCCCCATCTCTAAGGATCATGTGTTATAACTAGGCATGGCAACGAATACCAAAATTAGTATTCGAATATTCGATCACAAAGTATTCGAATATTCGAATTTCGAACCATTTGTGCATGCTTCGCCAAAAAAGAGTTTATAAATGCGTTATTTGCTGTAAAGTTATCTTACTGTTGTCTTATTGTGTTCAAGCATTTAGTAAAGTAAGTAAATATATGTCACTTTCAAAAGAAAGATAATTAATAAAATAAAATATAAAAAACATTATACGGAAAACTTGTTGTGTTGGTATCGTTCTATCTCATAACGACAATGTTAGATATGGGTTAGATATGGGCAGTACCATTGGAAAACATTCATTCTAGAATCTTTATATCCAAAGGAAAAAAAGGTAGATATTAAAAATCAATATAAGTACGTACAATTATGAATGAGATCTCGTCAGCAAAAAAATAAAACGTTAACTGAAACATTTTCCCACTGTGTCTAAAGAATAAATGTACAATATGAGTGTTTTTGTTTGACAGCTAGGCCATGCTCTCTTTTTGTTGTTGAAAAAAGCGGAAGTTTTGCTGTCCACCAAATCACATAACAATAAAGATATCGTAATGTTAAGTAATAATATATGACTAAAAGTCCTTTATAGAAACGAAATGTAAAGAACATGTAGTCATACGTATTATCAAAAACAGTTAAAAAGAATGATAAGCAAAGACACTAGCGAATGATTGTGTATGTGAGTGAGTCAGTGCATGTGTGAGTGAATGAATGTATGAAAGGGAGATTGTTGTGTCTATACGGTCCTAATGAGATATACATAAACGTACACATATACATTATAAACATTATAATACATCATCGACAATTTGAGGACTTTTCCAAAGAGAACACTGTTAGAGTTGAACGCATAATGTGAGAATAAGAATTTGCACATCATGAGTAATTGTTACTCCTCATAAAATGCTTTGAAAAGATGCCTACCATAATCGAGTCAAATGTCGCCTGTATACTAAAAAGAAACAACAATCATTTCTGCGGATATAATGCTCTCCGTCTTACAACATAAGCTTTAACTATACATTTTGCTAATGTTAGCACATGATTTATCATTAAATAACACAATTTATAATTAAGTGATAATTGCATAAATGTCTCTGTATTAAATATTTCACCGAATAAGTCAGATCTTATTCTTTTATAAAAGTCGTATGAACCCACACACTGTGTATCCGACTCTATTTGTGAGCTATCACAGAATAAACATAAACGATCGTTGATTTGTTCGCCATTGTATCGGCCTGTCATAATTCTTAACGGCAAACTCCCGCATCTTAGATGAGCTAAAAAAGAGCGCTCGTTTTCACGTATGTTCAGTTTGATGTAATAGTCTGTGGTAACACTATCTTTAAACAGCTTATAAGTTCTCAGCTTTAGTGATTGCTAAGCACTTGTTGACCACTCCGACCCATAGTTCTGTGTAATAGTAACTGTTCATGTTAATTACAAGTGTGTTGTTATAATAATCCGTTAAGCCGATTCTACACAAGATGCTTTTCAACTCACTACACCAATTATTTTCACAAACATTGTAATCTAGATTAAAGACAGTTTTGATGAGCCTATTTCGTTCGGTCATGCTAATTCCATTCCAGAATCATACTATAGACAACCATTGTCAATAAACACACGGCAGCCACCCAGTGTCCCCATTGAGTGCGGTCACAGGTGCGAATCTGGATACTCCAAGACAGTATCTCATACTTCTGTTATATATGTTATCTAAACATTTATAAGTTTTAAACCCCCATAAAGATGACGCGTATTCAAGAATCGGAACAACGCAGTTGAAGTTAAGTTTTTCATATGTCTTGAAACCAAAGTATTTCATGTTGTAGAATTTTGAAATAATTCCTCTCAAAGCTCTCCCGGTACCCTTCGATATCGCCTCACAATTTGTAGTACAGTCCAAGTGTTCATCAAAAATCACCCTTAAAACACTTAACCGTTGCACTAGTGTCAGTAGTGGTAATTTACACAGGAAACACCGTAATGTAACTGAAAGAAGGTTGAAAACAATAAAAAACACTCAAGGCAACAGATACTAAGGATGACAAAACAACGTGGAATAAATTCCCTTATTTCTACCGCGATCCTTGCTAATGTAGGCACGTAATAGAAATATATAGCAAATAAATACAATTGAGTGTGGTATAGGGTGGTAGTGAACTGTATTGTTGTTCTTATCATTGTATTAACCTTTTCCTACTTTAGTAGACTCTTCCCCACGCTTCTGCAGCAGACGACATAACATAATTTTCCCGATTGTTATCGAGATATTTTCAATGGCAGATTTTGCCGTATATTCCCAGGGTAAATCATACGAAAGTATGCGGAACTTTTGCTTTAACATATGTATTACCATGCATATATTTGTATCGTATTTTGAAAATACTGAAATGAATTTCAAAGCAAGGAAATACTAGTGGTTTTCAAAATATGTGCTTATATAAATGCCCAAACACTATAACAGTTGCTATACAATTACTTTGATATCATCATGCATTGCCAATTTCCAATGAAAAGAAAGAGCTACTGATCCTACTTAACCCGTTGCCACAAACACATGTACAGGCGCTTTCTTTGTAGCATACGGCTTGTGAAAACATTGTGACGAAATGAGAAATTGCTCAAATTGAGCAATTTATCTTTTACCACAATGTTTTCAACCTTTTTTACAGTAATTATACCTTCATTTATAGAGATTTACCATGTTTTGACTAGATTATTTCAAAGTCGTCTGCTTCAGTTTGGCTGTATGAGGAAAAGGGTTAAGACCCTAGACTAGCAAGCAATAAGGAGCCAGACCAGCTTCATACTAGGTGCAGTATGATCAGGTTCTTCCTTGCTTGCTGAACAAGCATCTCGGAATCTTCTGAAGAACGGCTGTGTCAAGAACTGACCATATAAGTATGCAATGTGATAGTGATTGGCATCAATGTGATAGTGATTGGCATCAATTTACAAAACATTCCTTAAATCGGGTTAACCCTTTCCCACATACAGCGGCTTTCTAACGCATCTGCAGTAGACGACTTTTAAAAAACATTGTGACCAAAGGACAAATTGCTCACAATATTTTCAACTACTTTCAATAATTCTACTTTTATCTAGACTTTGTATGTATGTGGGAAAGAGTTAAATGTGACTCGTATTATTGCGTGTCTGATGTGTGAATATATAGTTTATGGACAGTTATAGTTGTTGTTAGTCGTCTATTGTCCGTGTACACAACCCTTTCCTCATTGCCGACATCTTGGCACATACTAATTCAATTCAATATATATTATTGCATAAAACAACTAACAGTATGTTTATAGAAAATAAAGAAATTATAAAAAGTACAAACGGAGAAATGGATTTTTCAGAAGAATTTGAAAAATTTAACAATGTAAAAGTTCATGAAAAACTTGATCTATTCTAGAAATATCAAATGTACATTTAGATAAAACTTTGATAGTAGAACGGTTATCAAAGCTAGACCATCACATCATTAGGTGTAATAATCTAGCCTTGCTACTGTTCTCTTTGTTTCATTGCAACGAATACGTATTTAGCTAAACTATTTATAATATTTGTAATTTTCAAGACATTCATGCAGTAAATTTAAGTAAACTTGACCAATGACAATAACTATTTTTTAGAATATTTTTGCGTATTTCATAACATTTGGGGCTCACTAATAAGATATATATTCCAATTCAATGAAGCGTTCATGTTGCAATGTGTGCATATTCTCTCTGATGTAGGAATGTTCAAATATCTGCCTGATTCAATTGCTAAATTGTGACATGATAAACGTAACTTTGTTAGATATCATGACCAAAATGTCCCGTAATCATACTATTAAATTTTAATCGGAAGTCAATAGTTTGTGCATTTTGGTCTATCCAGAGATTATGTTTTTAACGTTATAGGCTCAATTAAGTTAAAAGTAATTGATATTAATATCTGAATCTAGCTGCGAAATGTTATCGACTTGTTTCATTAAGGAATGATTTGGTTGATTTACTTCATTTTTGAAATTGTTCGTTTAATATGCATTGTGTAGCGACCTAACTTGCCATATAGTTCATCAAGATAAGTAGATTGTTTAACATTCAGAATCTTTTTTAGAAATTTAGTATGTATCAATTCTACAATTTTACTTGGAAAGTATCCCCAAATTTCTGCTCCGTTGGACGGATTCTACTAAACTATCAAAAAGATTACATTTATCGTTGGTATTTAAGTTTAACTGGTTGAATACAATACATAAGTTGTGTAAAGCATAAACAGAATGATGTGCTGTCCGTTTGTGGCTACGTAACCAGCATCCGTTCTTGTATAAATTAATTCCTAAATATTTAAAGTAGACCACGATCTCTAATTGAATATTGTTTTAGATAAATTCATGTAAGGTAGGTCCTCCTTTTTCAAATATGGTAATTTTGATGTTTTTAGTATTAACCTAAATACCCCATGAATTGCAATATAGTTCAAGATCGTTTAATAAAGACGGTAGAGCCTCTGGTGAGTGAGTGAATATGACAGTATCATCGGCGAAAAGTAGCATGAAAATCTTGATATCATTTATCATAAAAAGGCTTAATGTTTATGTTATTATTGAATGTAGAATAAAAATTCAATCGACTGAAGATTTTCATTTTTGAAATCCAATTATTTTTGGATGTTTGGTAGATCATTTTGTGAGGCGGTTTAATAGAACTTAAGAATATATAGTGTTTATAAGTGTTATATACCTCTATAGCTTTGTGCATAATCAACATTGAATACTGGTACGATTATACCATTTCCCCAAGATTGAGGCTATCCCATCCGTAGCGTATCCATTGAGTATGATAGAACGGGACATTTCTAAATTGTTTACATCGTCAACGGTGTAAAACGTCGCAAATTGTTTGCCTATAGCAGTATAAAGATTAATTACAGAATGACGATACTATCAGAGCTAGGTCATCCAAAAGGTCGACCGGTTTAAATATGATTAAAATCAAATTCGAAAAGCTTTCTGATGAAATCGCGCGCCCGTCCCCTGCATTTATACAATCGACAATACTGTTTACCATATGACGTTGAACTTGTCGCACACAAGTTAACAGACTTGCAAGAATGAAACACGTGCGACATTTTAAAAATACTTTTACTAACAGTGTAGTCAAGATCATTCTGAACAACCTTGCAGTTTAATCTTGGTTTGTATTTGTCGGTACTAATTTCTTTATAGGTTATAAGTACTACACCGTAAATGCGTGAGAACGTTTTCAAAATTGATGGTGGTGGTACTTACCTCCGGAATGCAGTGGGAAAAGGGTTAAATGTCAAGTCCATTGTTACCGTAAGATAGTTACCGTGATTCTAGATCCACAGACAAAGTATAACGATGGGTACTCCAATCAGGCATATAACACACATATTATACATAACCGGGTTAACACACGTGGATGTTTTACACAGAACAAAAGGAGTTGTGTTGACCTATTACTATTTAGCTCACCTATGCACAAAGTGCAAGGTGAGCTTTTATGATCGCTCACCGACCGTCGTCCGTCGTCGTCCGCCCGTCCGTTCACATTTTCCTACAAACGACTTCTCCTCCTAAACCAATTAACCAAATTCAAAATAATTTTACAGGAATGTTCCCTGGGTGGATCTCTTTCAAACTTGTTTAAAGAATTCTATTCCGTGCAGAACTTTGGTTGCCACGGCAAAAAAAAAGGAGAAATTAACCAAAACTTAAAAAATCCTCTTGTCTGAAAGTAGAAGGCTTTTGATATTTGGTATGTAGCATCATCTAGTGAACCTCTACCAAGATTGTTCAAATTATAGCCCTGGGGTAAAAAATTAGCCCTCCCCGGGGGTCACTTGTTTTTCATAGACTCATATAGGGAAACAACTTTAAAAATCTTCTTGTCTAAGAGTAGAGGGCCCAGGCCTTTGATATTTGGTATGTATCATTATCTAGTGGACCTCTACCAAGATTGTTCAAATTATAGCCCTGGGGTAAAAAATCACCCCTCCTGGAGTCTATTGTTTTTACGTAGATTCATATAGAGAAAAAACTTAAAAAATCTTGTTGTCTAAAAGTAGAGGGCCCAGGTCTTTGATATTATATGTAGTATCATCTAGTGAACCTCTACCAAGATTGTTCAAATTGTAGCCCTTGGGTCAAATTGACCCCTCCCCTGGGGTATATTGTTTTACATAGACTCATATAGAGAAAAAACTTAAAACATCTTCTTGTCTAAAGGTAGAGGGCCCAGGCCTTTGATATTTGGTATGTAGCATCATCTAGTGGACTTCTACCAAGATTGTTCAAATTATAGCCCTTGGGTCAAAATGACCCCTCCTCTGGGGTATATTGTTTTACAAAGACTCATATAGAGAAAAAACTTAAAACATCTTCTTGTCTAAAAGTAGAGGGCCCAGGCCTTTGATATTTGGTATGCATCATCATCTAGTGGACCTCTACCAAGATTGTTCAAATTATAGCCCTGGGGTCAACAATGACTCCTCCCCCGGCGGTCACTTGTTTCACATAGATAGGGGAAAAACTTTAAAAATCTTCTTGTCTAAAAGTAGAAAGCCCAGGCCTTTGATATTTGGTATGCAGCATCATCTAGTAGACCTAGATTGTTCAAATTATAGCCCTGCGGTCAAAATTGACCCCTTCCTAGGGGTCACTTGTTTTACATAGACTCATATAGGGAAAAATCTTAAAAAGTCTTCTTGTCTAAAAGATATTTGGTATGTAGTATCATCTAGTGGACCTCTACCAAGCTTGTTCAAAGTGTAGCCCTGGGGTGAAAAATGACCCCTCTCCGGGGGTCACTTGTTTTACATAGACTCATATAGGGGAACAACTTTAAAAATCTTCTTTCCAGATGTAGAGGGCCCAGGCCTTTAATATTTGGTATGTAGCATCATCTAGTGGACCTACCAAGATTGTTCAATTATAGCCATGGGGTCAAAGATTACCCCTCCCCTGGGGGTCACTTGTTTCACATAGACTCGTATAGGGGAAACAATTTAAAAATCTTCTTGTCTAAAAGTAGAGGGCCAAGGCCTTTGATATTTGGTATGTAGCATCATATTGTGGACTTCTACCAAGATTGTTCAAATTGTAGCCCTGGAGTCTTTGATATTTGGTATGTAGCATCATCTAGTGGACCCCTCCCAAGATTGTTCAAATTATAGCCCTGGGGTCAAAAATGGCCCCACCCGGGTCACTTGTTTTACATATACTCGTATAGGGAAAAACTTTAAAAATCTTGTCTAAAAGTTTAATATTTGAAATCTAACTTCATCTAGTGGACTTCTACCAAGATTGGTCAAATTATTATAGCCCTGGTGCCAAACATGGCTCCACCCTGGGGATCATTTGTTTTACATAGACTTATTAAGGTAAACACTTTAAAAATAGTCTTGTCCATTTGCCATGAATGTTCTTTGGGTGCCCCTCTACTAAGACTTCAAATTATTTTGATGGGATGATGAACATGGCCACCAGGGGGTGTTGCTTGTTTTCCGTATATATGTATAGACAAAGAACAATGAAAACTTTTTAAGTTTGATTAAATCAGGTGCGCGATATAGGACCATCATGGTCCTCTTGTTTTTCATTCCAATTGCATTGTTCTGAATTCGTATGATGTGCGTTGAGAAATGTTTTTAGAAATGGCGACAGGTCGAGCTGCATTTGGTAACTTTTCATGCTGTCGATTTTGCGGTCATTAGATTGAATTGCAGTTCTGTTTTTCAGTCTTTACAACAATTGATAACATACATTGCGATCGACGTCAGGTTTCTTCCCATTAAACTGTAAATGTGTAACTGTTTCCAGTTGTCGTTTATGAATGTTAATGTAAAGGTATGTTGGTCGACACTTTACAATGGTAGGTTAACTGGTTACCGTGCTGTAACTGACGTTCTATGGCAAGTCGTTTTACAATTAGTTCGATTTA
>JASEVX010000045.1:269702-316192 GCA_031761405.1 Serripes groenlandicus | reverse complement strand
GAGCACTGCTCCTATGTTGATATTGCTATTGGTTTGTGCTATGTTGATATTTTATTGGTTTGTGGCAGGGCACCCGCTCCTATGTTGATATGTTATTAGTTTGTGGGCAGAGCACTGCTCCTATGTAGATATTTATTGTTTGTGCAGAGCACTGCTCCTATGTTGATATGTATTAGTTTGTGGCAGAGAACTGCTTCTAGTGTAGATATTTATTGGTTTGTGCAGAACACTGCTCCTATGTAGATATTTTATTGGTTTGTGGCAGGAGCACCGGCTCCTATGTTATATTTTTATTAGTGTGTGCAGAGCACTGCTCCTATGTAGATATTTTATTGGTTTGTGGCAGAACATGCTCTATGTAGATATTTTATTGGTTTGTGGCAGAGCACCGCTCCTATGTTGATATGTTATTAGTGTGTGGCAGAGTACTGCTCCTATGTAGTATGTTATTGGTGTGTGGCAGAGCACTGCTCTATGTCGATATCGTATTGGTTTGTGGCAAGAGCACCGCTCCTATGTATATATTTTAGTTGTTTGTGGCAAGAGCACGCGCTCCTATGTAGATAATTTATTGGTTTGTGGCAGGGGCACTGATCTATGTTGATATGTTATTAGTGTTGGCAGAGCACTGCTCCTATGTATATATTTTATTGGTTAGTGGCAGAAACTGCTCCTATGTAAAATATTGTATTGGTTTGTGGCCAGGGCACTGCTTCCTATGTTGATATGTATAGTTTGTGGCAGGAGCACTGCTCCTATGTAGATATTGTATTGGTTTGTGCTATGTGATATTTTATGGTTTGTGGCATGGCACCGCTCCTATGTTGATATAGTTATTAGTTTGTGGCTGAGGCACTGTCCTATGTACGATATTTTATTGGTGTTTGTGGCAGAAGCACTGCTCCTATGTTGATATGTTTTAGTTTGTGCAGAGCACTGCTCCTATGTAGATATTTTATTGGTTTTGTGGCAGAACACTGCTCCTATGTAGATATTTTATTGGTTTGTGGCAGAGCACCGCTCCTATGTTGATATTTTATTAGTGTGTGTGGCAGAGCACTGCTCCTAATGTAGATATTTATTGGTTTATGGCAGAACAAAGCTCCTATGTAGATATTTTATTGGTTTGTGGCAGAGCACCGCTCTATGTTGATATGTTATTAGTGTGTGCAGAGTACTGCTCCTATGTAGATATGTTATTAGGTTTGTGGGCAGAGAAATGCTTCTATGTCGAATTGTATTGTTTGTGGCAGAGCCACCGCTCCTATACTATAATTTTTATTGGTTAGTGGGCAGAGCACGCTCCTTATGTAAGATATTTTATTGGTTATGTGACAGGGGCACTGATCTATGTTTGATATGTATTAGTGTGTGCAGAGCACTGCTCCTATGTATATATTTTATTGGTATTGTGGCAGAAAACTGCTCCTATGTAGATATTTTATTTTTTTGGTTTGTGGCAGGGCACTGCTCTATGTTGATATGTATTAGTTTGTGGCAGACACTGATCCTATGTAGTATTTAATTAGTTTGTGGCAGAGCACTGCTCCTATGTAGATATGTTATTAGTTTGTGGCAGAGCACTGCTCCTATGTTGATATGTTATTGGTTTGTTGCAGAACACTGCTCCCTATGTAGACATTTTATTGGTTATGTGGCAAAGACACCGCTCTATGTGATATGATTTAGTGTGTGGGCAGGAGCACTGTCTCTATGTTGAATATGTTATTCCGTGTGTGGCAGAGCACCTCTCCTATGTTGATATGTTATAGTGTGTGGCAGAGCACCGCTCCTATGTTGATATGTTATTAGTATGTGGAGAGCACCGCTCCTATGTTGATATGTTACTTAGTGTGTGCAAGGAGCACTGGCTTTCCTATATAGATATGTTATGGGTTTGTGAAGAGCACTGCTCCTATGTAGATATTTTTATTGGTTTGTGGCAGAGCACCGCTCCAATGTAGATATTTTATTGGTTTGTGGCAGGGCCACCGCTCTATGTTGATATGTTATTAGTAATGTGGCAGAGCACCGCTCTATATTGGATATTTTATTTTTTTCAGGAAAGGACAATCCACTGGTACTGTTGTTGGATAGCTTTGCGTGCCGATTTACCAATGTCAACAAGACGAGTTTTCATCCGTAACATTCCTAGAAAACATTTCTGAGTTTGATTTATAGATATTAGGATTCTCGAATAAAAATGCATTAATAAACGTTTTTTTTCGATGATACAAAAGCAAACAAATAATATTATTGAATGCATAATTGTATTTGTGTTGCGTTTAATGGTGTAGTCATCGTCTATCGCCAATAGGTTAGAAAAGTTTATATGTTGAAATAGGCGAGCCTGGGAAGAAATGGTGTGCAAATTATTGGTTCGAGAAAGCAGGAAAGTTTTGGTAGGTGAACAGGCCGCCGTTGTATACTGTAATACCGTTACATTTGCGTTTACGCATAATCAATTAAATTATATATACATTGTATTGGTTCAATTATGAGATTGTCTCCTTGTGTCTCGATGCTTTAAAGCGACTGAACTCAGATACCAACTGTCGAAAAATATAAAATTTCAATTTTAAGGAAAATAAGTTGTTATTTTGTTTTGTATTGTTTGGAGTTATAACGCCGCTTTCAACAGATTTGGTCATATCACCGCACTGTTGCACCTACCCATGTTTTCCTGGCTTTCCCACACGAAGTACTTACACAACATTCTTTCGAAGCACTGATCTCTTTCTCACATTGGATCATAAGTGAGAGCAATGAAAAAACATAGTCCGAAAGAATGTCGGCCGCACCGGGTATCGGTGTTATTTTTGTATATTTGGGTATTAAAATATGATAACTGACATGTAACATACCCCTATAATCGGTGAGATTTTTCTTGTTTTCGATACTTTTTCGTCATCGCAAATTCTACCCTGTCAGTAACGGGGTAGTATTTTTAAATAGGAAACATTTTCTACCTTGGTTTTACTTGGATAACATAAAGAATAACATTTAGGGCGATTCCGAGGTGGGTTTGTTATTTTTTTCCGTCCATCGGATTTCAGTCGCTTTAAGAGTTGTATGCTGCGTAATTTTGTCAAATTGTCGGCTGCATATTAGAAACGGATTCACTCATATTAACCCTCTGTGGGTTCCTCATGCGCATATAAGAACAAGGTCATGTACATAGAACTACAGTGTAATTGACCTTCTTCGTTTGGTGAAAGTGACAGCTCAATGTGCAGGCGGATTACCTCCCTTTTGAATAGGGAGACACGACAGCATCGGTGGTGTTTTGGTAGAGTGTTCGCCTCGGGTGCGGGAAGGTCGCAGGTTCGATCCCCGGACGGGTCATTAAAATGTGGTTGTATATGTCTTTCGTTTCATGGCGCTCTGGAGTTTGGGGTAAAGCATAAAACAAACACATTGAAAAGGAATACTTGTTTTTATATAGAAATAGATCTTTCTCGAACAAACTCACCCAGTGAATATAGTGTTTGAACTCGGCCTAGTTATACCATGCACGAAACTAAGCAACATTTGTGATCAATGCAGATAATAGTCTACATAATATTTTTTTCATTTATTGCACCATTTGATTACCTCCTCCATTTGATATACAAGAACCGGACAAAAAGCTTTCAAATGCTTAACCCTTTCCCACCTGCAGACGCATTTTTGACCCAATAGCAGCATACGTATTTTGAAAACATTGCGGCCGAAAGGTGAACTCGCCCATGATGAGAGTATGTTAGATAAATAATTCACCAACCATCCTGACATCAAACGTTTTCTATGCCGGTTTACATATTGAGCATGTACAGTGAAGACTTATAGTTTTTACCGTCCTCATATATGTACCTTGTATAACATTGTCACGCGAGAAAACCAACAGTATGGCCTCTGCGTAATGTATCGACCATAGACCAGCCTGCGCAGTCCGCGCATACTGATCCGGGACCGACACATTCGTCTTAGGGGGATAGATGTATGAGTAGTGAATTCCTGATACAGGAAAATCCACAGGAGGGCGGAAATTGTCTGTCCGGATAAGCCTGCGCGGCATGTCCTTAGACTGATCCGGTACGATACTTTACGTGAGTCCACAATATTGGTTTCCTAGCGGGACGGCATTTATCTAGTTGACACACACCTGGAAGCGTAGTCCCTCTAGTTGTTTTTCTATCAATGATCGCGAGAGCGGTTATTTTTATGATAAATAAGTTAATCCTTTTTCGTAACATTGATTGATTAGGAATTTCAATTAACGATAGTTTAGTTATATTACGACGGCTAGTCAACTTGACTTAAAACATATTTTATTGTCCACAAAATATACATACAGGAATAAACTTATAGTTTTACAATATTCCTATGTTAGAGGCAAACGGGGTCCTGGCCACAAGTCTCACAACTTCGATACGGCCATCCCCTTTTATAATTACAAACATTTTTATTTTGTCTCTAAATACGACTTTGATTTTTATAAATGTTTATATCTAAATGAGGAAGTGGGACAACACATAGTCCGGTTAGGCATCTTTCCCCGAGATTAGAGTGTCACACTGAGCACAACCATATCCAAAGCAGGATAGGCTATATAAGATGTCTCGCAACAGTATTAGCCATGCAATTTGCTATTTTACTAAATACACTACTTAGCCCATTGATGGAAGAGCACAATTTGTTTGTTTTATTGGGGGTATTACGCCCTTTCAACACTATTTCAGTTATATCACGGCGCACAGTTCACTTATCTATGAGATCCCTGGGTAAACAAACCAGTACTAGACTAGAAAATGTGCTTACCACTCCACCATTGCTGTCGTGTCGCGACTTGGAATCGAACCCGGGACACCTGGTTTCAAATCCGCGACGCTAACATATCATATGTTTCCTGACTTCCAGACACCTAGTACTCTACATAAATGCCTATCCAAGCCCCATTGTTTGGTGGTGCACAAGTTTGGTCTGTATGTACGCATGTCGCAAAAACAAAGGATTGGGGGTTGTATATGATACTACTCAGCACAAAAAACATAAATTGGGGTTGTTATGATGGCTATCAGCGCAAAAACCATGGATTGTGGTTGGTTTATATTACTATCAACACAAAAACCATGGATTGGGGTTATTTATGATACCATCAGCGTACAAACCATGGTTTGGGGTTGTTTTATATTACTATCAGCACAAAACCATGGATTGACGTTGTTATGATATTATCAGCGCAAAAAAACATGGATTTGGGGTTGTTTATATTCTATTCAGTTCAAAAACCATGGATTGTGTGTTTATTGATAATATCAGCACAAAAACCATGGATTCGGGTTGTTTATGATACTATCAGCGCAAAAAACCATGAATTGGGTTGTTTATGATACTATCAGCGTAAAATCATGGATTGGGGTTTGTTTATGATACTATCAGCGTAAAAACCATGGATTAGGGTTGTTTATGATACTATTAGTGCAAAAACCATGGGATTGGGGTTGTTTATGAAACTATCAGCGTAAAATCCATGGATTAGGGTTGTTTATGAATACATATTAGTGCAAAAACCATGAATTGGGGTTGTTTGATACTATCAGCGTAAAAACCATGATTAGGAGTTCTTATGATACTATTAGTGCAAAAACCATGGGTTTCGGTTGTTTTATGAAAACTATTAGTGCAAAACCATGGATTGGGGTTGTTTAAATTACTATCAAGCGCAAAAACCATTGGATTAGGTGGTTGTTTATATACTATCAGCGCAAACCATGGATTGGGGTTGTTTATGATACTATTCAGCGCAAAACCCATGGACTCGGGTTGTTTATGATACTATCAGCAACAACAACCATGGATTGGGGTTGTTTTATGATACTATCAGCACAAAAACCATGGATTGGGGTTGTTTTATGATAATATCAACGCTATTAACCATGGATTGGGGTTGTGTATGAAACTATTAGTGCAAAAACCATGGATTGGGGTTGTTTATATACTATCAGCGCAGAAAACCATGGATTTGGTTGTTTATGAAACTATCAGCACAAAAACCATGGATTGGGGTTGTTTAGATACTATCAGCACAAAAACCATGGATTGTGTTGTTTATGATACTATCAGCGCAAAACCCATGATTGGGGGGTTTGTTTATGATACTATCAGCGCAAAAACATGGACTCGGGTTGTTTATGATACTATCAGCACAAAAACCATGGATTGCGGTTGTTTATGATACTATCAGCACAAAAACCATGGATTGGGGTTGGTTATATTACTATCAGTCACAAAAACCATGGATTGTGTTGTTTATGATACTATCAAGCGCTAAAAACACGGGTTTGGGTTGTTTATGATAATATCAGTGCAAAGACCATGGATTGGGGGGTTGTTATGATACTATTAGTGCAAAAACCATGGATTGGGGTTGTTTATGATACTATTAGCACAAAAAAACATGGATTCGGGTTGTTTATGATACTATCAGCGTACAAACCATGGATTGGGTTGTTTATGATACTATTAGTGCAAAAACCATGGATTGGGGTTGTTTATGATACTATTAGTGCAAAAACATGGATTGGGGTTGTTTATGATAATATCAGCACAAAAACCATGGATTCGGGTTGTTTATGATACTATCAGCGCAAAAACCATGAATTGGGGTTGTTTATGATACTATCAGCGTAAAAACCATGATTGGGGTTGTTTATGATACTATCAGCGTAAAAAACATGGATTAGGGTTGTTTATGATACTATTAGTGCAAAAACCATGGATTGGGGTTGTTTATGAAACTATCAGCGTAAAAACCATGGATTAGGGTTGTTTATGATACTATTAGTGCAAAACCCATGAATTGAGGTTATTTATGATACTATCAGCGTAAAAACCATGGATTAGGGTTGTTTATGATACTATTAGTGCAAAAACCATGGGTTGGGGTTGTTTATGAAACTATTAGTGCAAAAAACAGGATTGGGGTTGTTTATATTACTATCAGGCGCAAAAACCATGGATTGGGGTTGTTTGATGATACTATCAGCGCAAAAACCGTGGATGGGTTGTTTATGATACTATCAGCGCAAAACCATGGACTCGGGTTGTTTATGATACTATCAGCACAACAACCATGGATTGGGGTTGTTTATGATACTATCAGCACAAAAACCATGGATTGGGGTTGTTTATGATAATATCAACGCAAAAACCATGGATTGGGGTTGTGTATGAAACTATTAGTGCAAAAACCGTGGATTGGGTTGTTTATATTACTATCAGCGCAAAAACCATGGATTTGGGTTGTTTATGAAACTATCAGCACAAAAAACATGGATTGGGGTTGTTTATGATACTATCAGCACAAAAAACCCATGGATTGTGTTGTTTATGATACTATCAGCGCAAAAACCATGGATTTGGGGTTGTTATGATACTATCAGCGCAAAAACCATGGACTCGGGTTGTTTAAGATACTATCAGCACAACAACCATGGATTGCGGTTGTTTATGATACTATCAGAACAAAAACAATGGATTGGGGTTGTTTATATTACTATCAGCACAAAAACCATGGATTGTGTTGTTATGATACTATCAGCGCTAAAAACACGGGTTTGGGTTGTTTATGATAATATCAGTGCAAAGACCAGTGCATTGGGGGTTGTTTATGATACTATTAGTGCAAAAACCATGGATTGGGGTTGGTTTATGATACTATTAGCACAAAAAAACATTGGATTCGGGTTGTTTATGATACTATCAGCCTACAAACATGGATTGTGGTTGTTTAGTGATACTATTAGTGCAAAAAACATGGATTGGGGTTGTTTATGAGTACTATTAGTGCAAAAACCATGGATTGGGGGTTGTTTATGATACTATCAGCACAAAAAACATGGATTCGGGGTTGTTTATGATACTATCAGCACAAAAAAACATGGATTGGGGTTGTTTATAATATTATCAGCGCAGAAAAATCATGGATTTGGGGTTGTTATATTACTATCAGCACAAAAACCATGGATTGTTGTTGGTTTATGATACTATCAGTGCAAAAAACATGGATTAGGGGTTGTTATGATATATTAGCGCAAAAACCATGGATTGGGGGTTGTATATGATACTATCAGGCACAAAAACCATGGATTGGCGTTGTTTATGATATTATCAGCGCAAAAAAACATGAATTGGGGTTGTTTATATTACTATCAGCACAAAAACCATGGTTGGGGTTGTTTATATTACTATCAGCGTAACAAACCATGGATTGGGTTGTTTATGATACTATCAGCGCAAAACTATGGATTGGGTTGTTTATGATAATATCAGTGCAAAGACCTTGGATTGGGGGTTGTTTATGATACTATCAGCGCAAAAAACTATGGATTGGGTTGTTTATGATAATATCAGTGCAAAGACCATGGATTGGGGGTTGTTTATGATACTATCAGCGCAAAAAACTATGGATTGGGGTTGTTTAAGATAATATCAGTGCAAAGACCATGGATTGGGGGTTGTTTATGATACTATTAGTGCAAAAACCATGGATTGGGGTTGTTTTATGATACTATTAGCACACAAAACATGGATTCGGGGGTTGTTTATGATACTAATCAGCGTACAAACCATGGATTGGGTTATTTATTATACTATTAGTGCAAAAACCATGGATTGGGTTGTTTATGATACTATCAGCGCTAAAACATGGGTTGTGGGTTGTTTATATTACTATCAGCACAAAAACCATGGATTGGGGTTGTTTATGATACTATCAGCGCTAAAAACATGGGTTGTGGTTGTTTATATTACTATTAGCTGCAAAAACTATGGTATTGAGGTTGTTTATGATACTATCAGCGCTAAAACACGGGTTTGGGTTGTTTATGATAATATCAGTGCAAAGACCATGGAGTGGGGGTTGTTTTTATGACTATTAGTGCAAAAAACATGGATTGTGGTTGTTATGATACTATTAGCACAAAAAAAACATGGATTCGGGTTGTTTATGATACTATCAGCGTACAAACCATGGATTCGGGTTGTTATGATACTATTAGTGCAAAAAACATGGATTGGGTTTTTTATGATACTATCAGCGCAAAAACCATGGATTGTGGTTGTTTATGTTACTATTAGTGCAAAAACCATGGATTGGGGTTGTTTATGATACTATCAGCACAAAAAAACATCGATTCGGGTTGTTATGATACTATCAGCGCAAAACATGGGTTGTGGTTGTTTATATTACTATCAGCGCAAAAACTATGGATTGGGGGTTGTTTATGATACTATCAGTGCTAAAAACACGGGTTGGGGTTGGTTTATGATAATATCAGTGCAAAGACCATGGATTGGGGGTTGTTATGATACTATTAGTGCAAAAACATGGATTGGGGTTGTTTATGATACTATTAGCACAAAAAAACATGGATTCGGGTTGTTTATGATACTATCAGCGTACAAACCATGGATTCGGGTTGTTTATGATACTATTAGTGCAAAAACATTAGATTTGGGTTAATTGTTTATGATACTATTAGTGCAAAAACCTGGATTGGGGTTGTTTATGATACTATCAGCACAAAAAAAACATGGATTAGGGTTGTTTATGATACTATTAGTGCAAAAACCATGGATTGGGGGTGTTTATGATACTATCAGCATCAGAAAAACCATGGATTTGGGTTGTTTATGATACTATCAGCGCAAAAACCATGGATTGAGTTGTTTATGATACTATCAGCGCAAAAAACATGGGTTGTTGTTGTTTATATTACTATCAGCACAAAAACTATGGATTGGGGTTGTTTACGGCTATCAGCGTAAAAACATGGATTTGGGTTGTTTATTAAACTATCAGCGCAAAAAAACCATGGGTTGGGGTTGTTTATATTACTATCAGCACAAAAACTATGATTGAGGTTGTTTACGGCTAACAGCTTAAAAACCATGGTTTGGGTTGTTGTTTATGATACTATCAATGCAAACTACATGGGTTGGCGTTATTTATGATACTATCAGCGCAAAAAAACATGGTTGGGGTTGTTTATGAACTATCAGTGCAAACAAACCATGGGTTGGGGTTGTTTATGATACTATCAGCGCAAAAAAACATGGGTTGGGGTTGTTTATGATACTATAACCGTAAAAACCATTGATTGTGGTTGTTTATGATGGTTTCAGATTTGTATTTAAGATGTAGCGTTAACCTGTTACTCTTTCGTCCCAAATTCAATTAAAAGCTTTTGCAGATACAGGTAAAACAGCTCGTAATGAGCTGTCTCTTCTGAAATCTGCATTGTTTGCCACTTAGACATAAATTTTAATTTTACTACATTTCTTTCTGTGTCCAATTTTCAACATGGTAAGGGTTAAAGGGATACAATGTATGTTAGTTCAACAGTGCCGAAGTGTTTTGTATACTAACTACTTGAAGATGGACTTCGAATATTCACGTTCGTCATTAAAAGTGCATTGTCAATCATATCGCATCATAATTCTCCCACGCTGCTTACTCAAAAAACCATTTATAATGTAACCCCCGATCTGACTTATAAGTTAAACCCTTTCTTACATACAACAAATCTGCAACAGACAACTTTGAAAACATTTAGTCAAAAACTATGACAACACACTCTCTATAATTGAAAGAACACTCGATCCCACGAGTCGCGACGGTCATGGTGGGTGCCGTGGAGTGCCATTGGGCATCATGGCACTTTTCCTGGCATTGTACTGGTTCGTTTACCCTAGAGATCATGTATAATTAAACTGTCACGTGATATAATTTAAGCAAACCATTGTACTTGAATGCTCTACCTTAATTAACCCTTTCCCTCATATAGACACTTTCTGACGCCTCTGCAAGCAGACGGATTTTTGAAAACATAGTGACAAAAGAAGAAATTGCTCAAAACGAGCAATTTCTCATTTTGCCACAATGTTTTCGACTTTTAATCATAGGTTATCCATTCAAATATAGAGATTTTCTATTTTTTGACAAAATATGTTCAAAGTCGTCTGCTGTAGATTTGTTGTATGTGGGAAAGGGTTAAAAGAATAATGTAATCACTGGCACATTGACATAAAACTATGAATAAGTTTGATGCTTTAATGCCTGTGAGTAAGAAATAATGTGTGATTCGATTTGATGGACTTGGTGGTCATCGTAAAACAGAATTAAACAAATTAAAACCCCACACCAAAGTTAGTAACTATTACAGTATATTTAAATTACCCTTTTTGACAAAATATGTTCAAAGTCTTTTGCTGCAGAATTGTCGTATGAGGGTTAAAGGGTTAATTAAGGCGGAAGAATATTTGACTTACATTTATATTAAAACAATGGGGGCAAGTAAATTCTTCCTGACCTTTGTTAAAGAAAAAGTACAAGTAAATATTGACCTTTGTGACTCTCCCGGATTCGAAAGCTTATACCTTCCCACGCCCAGTAGATATGTACCAGACGACATCGAAAACATCTAAGCAAAAAACCCAAAAAAGCATGGAAACTCTTTATATTTTAAAGTACAATTATCGAATACAATTGAAAACATTGTAACTCGGGTAAGAGAGTGTGCGTGTATGCACCGGCTAGCATGAGTCGTCAATGTACTTTAAACCTTTCCCATATACAACAAATCTGCAGCAGACGACTTTGAAAACATCTAGGCAAAAAAACCAAAAAACATGGAAACTCTTTATATTTTAAAGTACAATTATCGAATACAATTGAAAACATTGTAACTCGGGTAAGAGAGTGTGCGTGTATTCACCGGCTAATATGAGTCGTCAATGTACTTTAACCCTTTCCCATATACAACAAATCTGCAGCACTTTGACAACTTTGAAAACATTATGAGCAATTTCTCCTTTTGCCAAAATGTTTTTCTACAAGTCGTCTGCTGCAGATGCGTCAGAATGCGTTTATATGTGGGGAAAGGGGTAATTTAGATCCCAAATCGCTAGATAAATTACCGTACCCTTGGTGTAATGGTTAGAGCGTTCGCACTGGGAACGGGAGACCAGGGTAATGGTTAGAGCGTTCGCACTGGGAGCGGGAGACCAGGCTAATGGTTAGAGCGTTCGCACTGGGAGCGGGAGACCAGGGTAATGGTTAGAGCGTTCGCACTGGGAGCGGGAGACCAGGGTAATGGTTAGAGCGTTCGCACTGGGAGAGGGAGACCAGGGTAATGGTTAGAGCGTTCGCACTGGGAGCGGGAGACCAGGGTAATGGTTAGGACGTTCGCACTGGGAGCGGAAGACCAGGGTAATGGTTAGAACGTTCGCACTGGGAGCGGGAGACCAGGTTAATGGTTAGAGCGTTTTTTTTTTAAAGAAAATGCTAGTAATGGCTTCCCTCCCTGGCGCTCAGGGTTGCGGGGTGGCACTGGGACTTGATGCATCGGTGTCTGGATTTATAATAACGGTAGTCCTGGTGAAATTATCCAGTAAACGCCGTGATATATATATATATTTTTCTATTATGTAAAATTGATTGATTGATTGATTGGGGTTTAAAGCCGTTTTTAACAATTTCTCAGTTATATCACGGCGGCCAGTTCACCTACTCATGCATTTCCTGGTTTTCTCACACCAGTACTCCACACAACAATCTTCCCAAGCAACTGGCTGCTTTTCCACATAGACTTAGCCCATTGGTGGAAGAGGAATGACGTATGTCGCATTGACTTTTGTCAATCCTCGGAAAGAAAGTTTGCCGAGCCGGGATTCGAAATCACATATTATGCAAAAAAAAGATGTTCAATCCATCAGCATACATGTATGAATGCATTTGACAATTTAACAATTTCCGGCCGAATAAAAGAATAAACCAGAGAGAATGGCCATCCATAACCCTCACACTGCTGCCTCCTGTAAAAGGTGTTTTTTGAAAACAGTATTAATTTAGATGGGACCGCTCGTGACGAGCTGTCGTATCTGAGCTTGCATCGCCTTACACTCCACTAGTGTACATGGAAAACCCTAACCGATACTGTACTTGGAATATCCCAACGTGAATAGCATGAGGGTCCATTTTTAAGGCTCGGCTGTGTAAAGGTTATAACCCGATCAGCCGCTCCCTTCGATATACAATATACAGCATGTGTATATAGATATAGTATGATTATTACTTATATTACCTATCGTAATAGATATTTTCTCTTCTTATGAAGCTGTGGTATATGAATTTTGCAAGATTATTGACGATTTTTTGTTTTTTTTCTGACATGAATAATTCTATAAATTTAAGCATATCTGGTCTTTTCCAGTAATATTAAGATGTAACTGTTAAAAACAGCCTGTTGCACCACAACAAACAAAACCTCTATAATTAAAACCCCCTTACAAAAACGTGTTTCCGCCTACTAGCCCGACACGTAGGCAGGAAGCTTATACTCATTGATAAAATCAACATTTAACCCTTCCCCACTACAAGACCCATTTTGACACACACACAAAATGCTCATTATGAGCAATAACTCCATTTGTCAACTTGAATTCAACATGATTCGATTTTGTATTAATTTATAGAAATGTTTCCCGTTTTTACCTGAATGTTTCAAAGGTCGAAGGCTGCATGTTTGGTCTATTTGGCAAGGGTTGAATTATTACGTATTGTTTACTCTTTCACTACCGAATAGCAAACAGTCGGGTACCCTTTCATGTTGAAGATGTGACCACTACATTATTTGACCAATTGGACATTTGGTAAAATGTTATGTCTAAGTGGCAAACAATGCAGATTTCAGGTGAGACAGCTCGTCACGAGCTGTCTCACATGAATCTGTTTTGTTTTCAAAAGCCTGTAAGTGCCTTTGGGTGGCAGCGAAAGGGTTAAATGACGTTTTCAAAACGAAGTCCAAGTTCGTAATGACCTTTGAAACTGTACATAGTCATACAGTTACATGGATTACAGAAATGGTCACCATTGTTTAAACCTTGATAGTGACGACCTTTGTATATCTAACCATAGCAAGAAATACGTCCGGGCCGAGTTTAATTTGATTATTAATTATTATGTTAACTTGTGAAACTGAAAAACATCTTCACGTTGTTCTGTAACCATTTAGATCAAATATTTTAATATTTATGATTATCCTATATATGGCCGAGTGGTAAGCGTCGGGGATTTGGCTTCCCGGGTTAATAATAACAATAATAATAATAATAATAATATCTTTATTTAATGAAGGTTACATATTAAGATGTATTTTGATAAAAAAAATAATATTATCTAGCATATGGCCTTCAACTTATATATACATCTACACTCATTCATACACACACGCACACGCATACACACACACACACACACACACACACACACACACACACACACACACATGCAAAATACACATACATACATACATGTATACAAATACATACCCATATGCTTACATGCACATACATATCCTCATACATACATACATATATAACTATATGCAGACACGCATACATAACATTTAACTTGTTATCAACTTCGCGACAGACACTCAGCAGCTTAAATTCCAATTAGCGGCGTGCATGATGGAGTGCCCTCGGGCAAGACGCATTTCCTAAACAAGTATTAGTTTGCATTCTCGGGGATCATGAAGATATACCTTGGTTACCTTGGTTTAGAGACCAATGTAGGCTTCCGCCTCTCGGGTCCATTTTGTCTTTGGGATTCTTTTCCCGCTTCCGGTCCTTCGTTATGTAGCACCGCTTCAGGTCCTTCGTTATGTAGCACCGCTTCCGGTCCTTCGATACGTAGCACAAATTTAAATGACGAATTGTTCCAGCATTTTTTTAGTAGAGATTTGAAACAATTTACACTTTTTATAAAATATATAAATTACAAAAGAGCGGATATGAATACCAACTCAAATACGCCCCACATAAACAACAGCACAATGATATTAAGAGAAAACGTAGCAGAAACATAACGTGGTTCAATCCCCCCTACAGTGACAATGTCTCTTCTAACATAAAAAAAAAATTCTTCATTCTTTTGGACAAATGCTTACCACATGGCCACCAACTTCATAAACTACTGAACAGAAACACCTTAAAACTCAGATACGGGTGTATGCCCAACAATAAAAGGATCATAACTACCCACAACAAATCGGCACTATCAAAACTCGAGCGGCTAGCAGATAACTACGACAACTGTAACTGCAGATCTAACCGAAAGTGCCACCTGGAAGGTACATGTCTCACCACTAGTGTGATATACCAGGCCACGGTTACCCGTCACGATGACATGGACCTGGATACGTATATAGGCCTTACATGCAATAGTTTCAAATCACGCTACTCTGGTCATAGCTACAGCTTCATGAACAAAGAAAAGAGGAACATCACAACATGAAGTGAGCATATGTGGGGCCAAAAGGAGAACAATGTGATGTACCCAAGAAAGTAGAAAATTCTAAGCAGAACTAAGCCTTATTCACTGTCTAACAAAATATGCAACCTTTGTCTAGAAAAAAAATACTTCATCATCCACAGACCAGACATGTCTTCTTTGAACAAAAAGAACGAACTCACAAGTGCATGTCGCCATAAGAAAAAACACTTATTGTGCAATTTTAAACTTGATAAATAAGAAGTTATAATCTCTGAGTGACATTTTGTGAGCAATTATCATTATATAAACTCCCAGGTAATCCTTTTTGTATACAATAAATCATGCGTACACAATTATCACAATGGTGCGTATAGTAATTGAAGTGTCACTATGTACTTAGTTTATGATGTCCTTACGAAACAAATTTGTAAAACTATGTAAAATAATCAATTCCAAATGTCATATCGTATATATATATATACATGTATATAGTTTCAGAAGCCGGCGTCGAAAGTCGTTTAACGGAAAGTTTCAAACCATCGTTATATGATAGAAGATAAATGTTTGTCTCAATGTATTATTGAAATTTCGTTCATCAGGCGAAATGAAAAGGGTTATATTTTGAAGATTGAATAGGTCCTCCTTCATAGTTATAGCAAAACACGAGATTTAAAATTAGGTTTATCCAAACTTAGCGTTGGACATGTCTTTGGTTACTCTCGTTGTGCACCGTCTGTCAACAATGGATAAGTAACTAAATTATATACTAAAATATCACCTGTGCCGACATTTGTAGCAAGTAAAACTCAAAAACAATTCAAGATATGAAAATAAAAACAATATTTTATGTAAGTTGAAACATTCTTCTATTGCAGTAGATAAACATATTTTAATATTTTACAGGTTTTGATAATATGTTATCCGTATGAAAAATGTCAGTCTATTAATCTTTGGATAAAAATAATATAATTCAGAAATCCCAATATCTGTGTCTTTTAAAGCAGTCATTGTTCAAAAATACAAAGAAATTCCAGTTATTCATTGTATCTATAACCTTAGTTGAAATGTTAAGCTTTCAGAATATGTATGTTTTGTTTATGTGACAATTGTGACTTCAAAGTTTTATTTGCTACAAAATGTGAAAATTTGGACAATTTTATTTCTATGTGTGATATTTTAACCAGATAACAGGTGTACAGGTGGAGTTGCCTATCCCTCTTATCTACGTCCCTGACCAGTGGGCCAATTTTAACCAAACTTCACATAACAGTTCATTATGAGCTGCACTTTCAGAATTGCTAAAATAACAGAATTCCATGAAAAACTCTGGTTACCATGGCAACGGAAATGATTATCATTTTACTTTAAAAATGACACCCTTCCTACTCCACTGGGTCTTTCTTGACTGAACTTCCCTATTTGTTATAGTTTTTTTAGAATAAGTAAAATTATTAAATCACATGCAAAACTCTACTTGTAAAAAAGAAACAGTTATTAAATGACAAAAACGTGACCACAAGGGGCGGGGCAGGTTTTCCTTATATGTATAGAGTAAGGATATGGAAATTTATCTTAACCTTTTCCCACATAAAGACGCTTTCAGACGCCTCTGCAGCAGACGACTTTTGAAAACATTGTGGCAAGGTTGAAATTGCTCATGATGAGCAATTTCACCATTTGCCACAAAGTTTTCAACTCTATTTAATATTTAAACTGTCATTAATGGATATTTTTCAGATTTTTTTTTTCTATATATTTTCAAAGAAGTCTGCTGCAGATCTGTTGTATGTGATAAAGATTAAAGTACGCGTTACATGCGTGAAGATAAATATGTTATAATATAGCTTGTCCATAGTATGTACACTCTTACCTGTGTTGTTTCCCTTGACAGTCTGTTTAAAAGCGTGGTAGTCTTTCAGTTTTGTTGATTGATTGATTGATTGGGGTTTAACGCCGTTTTCAACAATTTCTCAATAATATCACGGCGGCCAGTTCACCTACTGAGCTACCGGGGCTCGGCTTTCAGTTTTGTACTTTCTTTTGAACATAGCCAAGAATTCCGTCTCGAATACGATTATATGTGTTTTTATTGTTCGCATCCGGGTAGGTAGATCTAGCATGTAATGGCTGTGAGCTCAACTATTGAATTAAATGGACCAATACTTCGCCTGCATTATCACAAAGTGTATTAAAAGCACGAAAAGAAGGCAGGAATCTAAATGTCAATGGACATGTAACGGTTGTAAACAAAATTTCCCAAGTATGACAACAAACTTATAACAGAGGTAAAAATCAAAATAGAATGAAAAATAAAACCGGACTAAAAATGTGATAGAACAAATGTTAGAAATTGATAAACAAATTAATTTTAAATTTGACTCTCATTTTCCATGAAACAAAAACTAAACGCTTGTAAATTAAAAGATGTTGTGACTCGTCTACTTACTTTTAAAATCTAATTTGGTATTTGAAATCAGGACCAGAGTTTTCAAAAAGATATATGCTTGTAGTCTATAGGCAAGGAGTTTATGTTTGAAAAACTATCAAGTTCCCTTAAAAACCACAGTCACAGTTTAATGGGACGAACTGGAGCTGAGAGTGCACATTTCAATGTCAGAATCTTGAGCTGAGAGTGCATATTTCAATAACCCAATTTTGAGGTGAGAGTGCACATTTCAATGTCCGAATCTTGAGCTTAGAGTGCACATTTCAATGACGGAATCTTGAGCTGAGAGTGCACATTTCAATGACGAAATCTTGAGCTGAGAGTGTATTTTTCAATGACGGAATCTTGAGCTGAGAGTGCACATTTCAATGTCCGAATCTTGAGCTGAGAGTGCATATTTCAATGACGGAATCTTGAGCTGAGAGTGCACATGTCAATGACGGAATCTTGAGCTGAGAGTGCACATTTCAATGTCCGAATCTTGAGCTGAGAGTGCACATTTCAATGACCCAATCTTGAGCTGAGAGTGCACATTTCAATGTCCGAATCTTGAGCTGAGAGTGCACATTTCAATGTCCCAATCTTGAGCTGAGAGTGCACATTTCAATGTCCCAATCTTAAGCTGAGAGTGCACATTTAAATGACCCAATCTTGAGCTGTGAGTGCACATTTTAATGACCCAATCTTGAGCTGAGAGTGCACATTTCAATGACCCAATCTTGAGCTGAGAGTGCACATTTCAATGACCCAATCTTGAGCTGAGAGTTCACATTTTAATAAACCAATTTTGAGCTGAAAGTTTACATTTCAATGACTCAATCTTAAGCTGAGAGTGCACATTTCAATGACTCAATTTTGAGCTGAGAGTGCACATTTCAATGACCTAATTTTGAGCTGAGAGTGCACATTTCAATGCCCCAATCTTGAACTGAGAGTGCACATTTCAATGACGGAATCTTGAGCTGAGAGTGCACATTTCAATGACAGAATCTTGAGCTGAGAGTGCACATTTCAATGACGGAATCTTGAGCTGAGAGTGCACATTTCAATGACGGAATCTTGAGCTGAGAGTGCACATTTCAATGTCCGAATCTTGAGCTGAGAGTGCACATTTCAATGACCCAATTTTGAGCTGAGAGTGCACATTTCAATGTCCGAATCTTGAGCTGAGAGTGCACATTTCAATGTCCAAATCTTAAGCTGAGAGTGCACATTTCAATGACGTAATCTTGAGCTGAGAGTGCACATTTCAATGTCCGAATCTTGAGCTGAGAGTGCATATTTCAATGACCCAATCTTAAGCTGAGAGTGCACATTTCAATGACGGAATCTTGAGCTGAGAGTGCACATTTCAATGACCCAATCTTGAGCTGAGAGTGCACATTTCAATGTCCGAATCTTGAGCTGAGAGTGCACATTTCAATGTCCGAATCTTGAGCTGAGAGTGCACATTTCAATGTCCCAATCTTGAGCTGAGAGTGCAAATTTCAATGTCCCAATCTTGAGCTGAGAGTGCACATTTCAATGTCCGAATCTTGAGCTGAGAGTGCACATTTCAATGTCCCAATCTTAAGCTGAGAGTGCACATTTCAATGACCCAATCTTGAGCTGAGAGTACACATTTTAATGACCGAATCTTGAGCTGAGAGTGCACATTTCAATGACCCAATCTTGAGCTGAGAGTGCACATTTCAATGTCCGAATCTGGAGTACATGCTGCCGCGTTTTATAAATTGGTAAAACGCGAAAAATAAAGATTAAACAACGAAATGCTTGTAAGTGGGCGCCTTATGTACATACTAACATCCACAGAATTAGAAAATCCAGCTAAGAAGAAATCATCCATTACAATATATCAGAGAAAAAAAATCCCCGTTGGTTTTAATGCATCAGCCTTATTTCCTGATACTTAATGAATGGAACACAAAATGTCGTCCTCTCTGTGTCAGAAAGCCTCGCTGGTGTAGTGGTAGAACGTCCGCCTCGGTTGTGGGAGGTCGCGTGTTCGATGGTAGTAATGTTAAGGAAGTTAGAAGTTAGAAGTGAATGTAGTTAGAAGTAATGAAGTTAGAAGTTAGAAGTGATGAAGTAATAAGTAATGAAGTTAAAAGTTTGGAAGTTAGAAGTAATGAAGTAAGAAAGTTAGAAGTGAATTTAGTTAGAAGTAATGAAGTTAGAAGTTAGAAGTGATGAAGTTAGAAGGGATGAAGTTAGAAGGGACGAAGTTAGAAGTATGGAAGTCAGAAGTATTGAAGTAAGAAGTCCCTCCAGGGCTTCCATACCTTATTTGCATACTAACATCCACAGAATTAGGAAATGTAATGGCATCGGCGCTCGGGTTATAGAGAATAATAGGTTGGTGCCGTGGATTGAGAAAGTTTATCTGGCAAGGCGGAGTAATTTATCGGGTGAGCCGAAGGCGAATCCGATAAATTACGGTGCCGAGCCAGATAAACTTTCTCAATCCACGGCACCAACCTATTATTCTATTTATCCTGTCGCATTTTTTTTAATTTTTTATGGCAGCTTTAAAAATATGTAACTTACTGAATTGCATCCCTTTCATTGTGACGTCATGTTTTATAAATTAACAGCAGCCATTCGTGATTGATGCGCGGAAAGAAATAGTTCTCAAAATTCTAACAAAATACAACACAAAAAACAGCTATCTTCATGAATATTGTATTCACAAATGAGAAATTTATCGACGATATTTGCTGTTTTTATCGATTGAAGTTGGAATTTACTGCGACGCTTGCTAAAAAAGAGTAGTCCCGGCTAGCAGGTGCCCGCCAGCTTATCACGTGACCAACTGACGTATATAAAAATAAATATACGGCACCCTGTTATCGGGTCGAAATTGCTACACGTGACAGGATAAATACTGTTTTGTGGTGTACCGATACGGGAAAGCAAGGACATACACGTCAAGTCAATTGGCCGCCGTGATATAACCGAAATAACGTTGAAAACTGCCTAAAATATATATAAATCAATCAATCAATCAGTACAATGTTTCTTAACACAGTTTGGGATAAAATATCATGACCTTGCTAAATCCTTTTTTTTCTACAAAATTCATACAGGTGTTACGAACATAATATAAACAAGTTATCTAATTTAACTACAATGTTGTGTTATCTAATAGCCGGGAAAATGGGTAAAACTAAATAATTATATTAATGACGCAACGCAGAATGATTGTTACCACTTCAGACATTACCTGCAGTTTATTATCAGACAGTTACATTCGTTTCGTGCCGAGCTATTGACATGATATTTTGCAGTGTATGCATCAACTATAATCACTATCCCTTTTGTTGTAATGGTATACATACTTTGTTTAAGTTTAACGCGTACATTAACATGTGTCTTTGTTTGACATATTTCGCGGTATTAAAAAAGAGCACTATATAGGGCCAATCATTTGGACAGGTCAATCGAAAACCAGCCTCCAGGACTTTTTGACAGGTGAAAATCTAGATCAGCTTGTATATCCACACAGTTTGATCAGGATCTTCACTGATTGAATGTACTCGTGTAAAGACTTGAAAGCTACTGGAGACAGTAGGTAGGACCAAAAGTCGACTTTGTAGCATGTATTTGGTATAACTTCATTGGGGAGATCGAAGCAGGGTCTTCTGATCTCGAGGCGGACGCTCTAACCACAACACCATCGAGGCGGTCATATATTAATACACATGATAGCATGATTTTTAATTATTTTATTAAGGATCCAAAACTTTTTCATCTTTCATGTGGAGGTTAGGGAACGATTAGAACGATTAGAACGATGGGAAATTCGCACTCGAACGAGAAATCGTACAAAATGCGCTTGTTAACCCTTTCCAACATATAGACGCTTTCTGCAGAATTCGTATTTTGACAACATTGCGGCAAAAGGAGAAATGGCTAATATTGAGCATTTTTTCCTTCTGTCACATGTTTTCAACTTCATCCAATGATTGTCCCTTTTCTGTTTCACATACTTTCCTTGTTGTACAAATAATTCTACTGCAGATTTGATGTATGTTGGAGAGGGTTAACTGTACAGACTCTGTAATCCATTGCATGTTACATTTGCGTGTAAAACTAACATGCGTTGACAGATACCATATTCATATTGTATAACAACAGTTAATTGATTTAACAGTTAATGAAGAAAACAAGCGTAGTCACCGCTTGCTACAATTGTAAAACAAAAATATTGTCAAATATATAGTCAATTTAGAAACTACATAATTACCGTTTATAGTTATTTACAATAGTAAAAGAAAGTTTTGACATTTGTCAGTTGGACAAATTCAGGCTAGACCGAAATATTTGAAAGGAGTCCACAGTCAATGTTGTGAGTAGTTCCGGTGACCGCGGAGGAATATTCACTCAAATAATACAAAATAGGTCCTACTATTTCACTCGGTTCCGGTAAGCGACCCGTCGGTGTTCTCTTCAGGAATATTTCATCAAGTTTTGTTCCTTCAGCGATCACCTGTTTGACATAATCGGTCATCACCAAGGTCGGGTTTACAGAATTGACCCTTATACCATGTGGTCCTAGTTCAAGTGCAAACTGCTTGGATACCATGTCCAACCCTGCCTTGGTAACACTGTACGGTAGGATCCTGCCAATAGCCTGCTTTGAGTTAACACTGGACACATTCACGATGGATCCTTTAATGCCATAATCAACCATTTTCTTCGCAAATATCTGTATGATATTAATTGTCGCCAATAGATTGGTATTGACAAATTTATCAATCTCGACCTTAGGTACAGTAAGGGCAGACGGTTCTGTGGATGTGCACAGTGCACCAGCGTTATTAACAATGCCGTCCATAGCGGCCAAGGTCTCCAAGGTTTTTCGTGTCTCGTTCCAGTTAGATATGTCCAACACGATAGGCGTTATGGACGGACATTCCTCTTTTAGCTTGGTGAGCGTTGATTCTGTACGACTTACAGCAAAAACGTGGCATCCGGCCTTCGCTAAGGCCAATGTCAATGCTTTTCCAATACCGCGACCAGCTCCTGTAACCAATACCTTTTTTCCTGTGAAATTAAACTCCATGTCTGTAAACGAAACAAAAAATACAACTGATTAGTATACGCGCTAAGCTATTACACATATGTACAATGTTTCGGAATGGTACTTACTTAGCGTTGTTTAAAAGCAGGATATACCGAGTGAATGTCTGACAAAATATAAGTGTATTTATTTACATGGTGTTAACGCCGTTTTCAACAATTGTCAGATATATCACGGCGTTTCCTGGTCGTTTTTTGTTACCAGGACTTCTGCTCCTTTTATCATGACCCCAGCGAGTCGGTCGTAATGCCAGCCCGCCATTTGGGGGAGAGCCATTCGTACCACCTTTGAAATAAGGTTAAAGTATATATAAGGCATGCACAACATAATTTTATTATTTATATTATTCAATGCCGGGATGTTTTTAAAGAAGTCTGCTGTAATATTTGTTGTGGGAAAAGTTTAACGTCATTAGTTCACGTATGAAACAACAACAACACTTGTCGTAGCATCAATGCTACAGGATCCAAATAATTTTGCCAAGTGGATTAGGATTAGTTTTGTAAACCTTCTTTGACTAATTGGCGGCCAGTATAGAGCCAGATCAGACTACGCAGATATGGACCTTCACTGGACGCAAATGAACAATAACACGTGCCGTAGCATCAATGCTACAGGATCTAAATAATTACCCCCCTCATATAAGTTTTCTTAAACCTTCCATGACTAATTAGCGAGCGGTATAGAGCCAGATCAGCTGCGCGGATGCCCTGGCTGATCTGGACCTTCACTTAATGCAAATGCATAACAGTAGGCTTTCGTAGAGCGCCGCTCATTTACATGATATAACAAATTATAAATTGAACCGTAAACATTGAAGTAAATTTGCCATTGAAATGTATTGAAATGTATTTTTCTTCATCAGATATATTTTAAAGTGGTGGTCGTCTTAGTACTCAGACACATTGAATATGTAGGCATACACCACACCCGCTACAGTTAACTCGACAGTTCCGGGTCAGTAACCAAATTAACGAATTTTGTCTCTTTGAAAGGAAAGTTGAGAGAAAAAAAACTACATAAAATGTTAAACAAATACTTCCTCCCCACGATGATATAATTCAACAATTATATACATTTGTTAAAATGTTTCTTTAGTGTCTGCAATTGCAAGGTGTAAATTTGAGAGTTTAGGGTCGAAATTGCCATTTCCGGGTCACGTGACAAATGTTTATTTCTGTTATCAGGGGTAACCTCAAACAGCTGTTTTTTAATAACAAGATATTCATTTAAAAAAAATTCTTAAAATAATATAAAAAAAGGAAGTAAAATATATCACTTGCAATTACCTATTGCATAAAAAACAGAACAGTGATGGGGTCAAATTTACTGTACACACTTTCATGCACGAAAACAGATGCATTTTTCAACCAACTAATAAGTCATATTTGACAAAAAATGTAAATTTTAATAACACATTTTTAACATTGATTAAACACCACAAGCTTTAAATTATTCTTAAAAAGTTACCAAAATAGTTTTAGTAATAAATTGATAATTTTGAGAAATTCCTTTTGTCTGACCCGAAAGTGTCGTATGTGATCTAGGTCAAATTTATCCGCTAGTTTGGCATAAACAACTTCGACAAGTCAATACAAAATATAAATCTTGTTCAGTAGTAAATAACCTACACATTTGTGTGCAATACATAACTGTATTACTAAAATTATAGCTACAATCAGCAATTTATGCTGTGACAGGTAAATAAAAATATTGAGATTTTGCTTTCGCGGGATTCGATGCTGTCAAGTGTTTCGAGATTACGACATCCGTTCTTGAAATGACAACGTTCTCAATCGAAGTGAAACTAGCCAAGCTATTGAGAAACAAGACCTGATAATCAAATTGTCAAAACACTGTATCATTTTCGCAAACTAAACATTTTTTTCCAAATATGACCCGGAATTGTCGATGGAAACCTTTCCATAGCAAATTGTCCTTGAACTTAAAACTTGCTGTTTTACACAGGCGCAAAGTAGAAGGTTTCAAATGTGGTTTGCTGTAGAGTTTTATCATTGTAAAAACGTACCTGTATCAAATAGACCAAATAAACCAAACTCATAAAGGACATAACACACATACCACGAAAAACAAAAATTGAACAAATCCTACCTCCTTAATGCAAGTGCAGTCCCCACTAATACGAATTTATTATCTGGGACACTAAGGCTAAGTTCATGACGAACTCAAGGAGGTTAGGGTCAGGTGGCACAATCATCGATGGCGCATGCGCAGACTCTTAATTATTGTGAACGCATATCTCTCTATTTAGTCTGGTTCCCGACTTCCTATGATAGTACTCCTTTGGGGTCATATAACACTTGCAGTCGGAATATTAGTGTGTTTTACAGTGTCTTTTGCCTATCACATGCACATTGAATTTCCCTTAAGGGGTCATATAATACTTGCAGTCGGAATATTCGTGTTTTGGCCAGGGTCTAAAATAGAAATACTTAAACACTGTGAGTTTTGGGTGCATTTCCGGGCTAAAGGTTGTCTTTTAAGATTATAAATGTAAACATTAGACGTAAAGCATGAGTTTGAATTTTGCCATCTGACCCTTTCCTGTTTGAGTCTACTTGTGTATGGCCAGAAGTGCGAATCAATACCTTGTGAGCTAGGAGCATTTTGTTGCATGTAAACAAAGGTACCATTTTTCAGCTGAAAAGGGTGCAAAAAGGAGCTTGAAACGTGGTATTTCCTTAGGCATCCTCAAATTGCATACAGGTTTTGGTCCCATAGTAGCTGATCATTTGTAAGCTAGCCTCCTGCGTTTTTTGGCGATCTTGCAAGCCGTTTGTAAGTGCTATAAAATTTCCAAAATCCAGATTGATACATTGTTTTTCTGTTTTTTATGCCCCCAGAATCACCGATCCGGTGGGCATCTAGTTTTTGGCCTGTCTGTCTGTGCGTCTGAGCGCACGAATGGACACTTGTTGGGTACTGTCCATATACTAAAGCTCACCAACCACCCTTAAAAGACACTGATAAGTATTTTCTAATGGGTACCTAATTAGCATATTAATGCTATTTATTCCGTAAAAGGGTGATAATTAGGGAATAAACCGTAACATTGTTGGGTACTACCCAAGGAAACATCAAAGGAAAATACCCAACAAGTGTCCATTCGTGGGCATGTCTGTCTCTTTGTCTGTCTGTCGAAAAAAACTTTAACCTTGACCACTACTTTTGAACCATAACAGGTACGGCTACCATATTTCACATGTGTATTTCTTGTGACATGACCTTTCTGTCAATATCAATTTTTTTTGTTGACCTTGCGACCTTGACCATTGACCTAGATGTTTCTGTCTGTAGAAAAAACCTTTAACCTTGACACTACTTTTGAACCATAACAGGTACGGCTACCATATTTCACATGTGTATTCCTTGTGACATGACCTTTCTGTCAGTACCAAATATTTTGACCGTGCGACCTTGACCTTTGACCTAGAAGTTGCCATTCGGGGTCATCAGTGTTTCACAAACACATCTTGTTTCTAATAATTATAACATACTTTATTGCAACAAAATGGTTTATATCATTTTAGTGATTCTGTGCCAGCTGTTTTTTGGTTAACAGAGAAGAGGGTCGGACGTTTATTGGAAGATTGACTTTCCGCCGTGTATTGCCACCTTATAGTTACATTTGTGGTTTGACATTTTCTTGAATTTGCGTTCAAAACGCCATGATTTAAGAAAGTACAGCCTTTTCTGATCCCAAAATGTAGATTGTGTTGCTCTAAGGCTCTTATTTGTTATGGAAAAATGTATATTAACAAAGAAGATAATCAAAACATCACACAAAGTGCGGATTTCTAATGAAACTCATGCATTTAAATCAGTCTTTTGTTATGATTTTTTTGGGTGGAATTACAGGTTCTTTGTATCAAATTAATGACCTTTTGTATAATTTCTAATGTTTCAGTCTTTTACCACATATGGCCAGTGTCTTCTTTCGATCTACAATTTCTCGTGGAAGAGTCGACTTTTTACGACATGCTTTGTCTGACAAGTCTGCGCCCTGCGGTGTATGTGTAGTTTTGACTGGTCCCACTGACAAATATGGCTATGGTATTCACCGGGTCATTGTTGGTGGTAAACGTTTGAGATTACCGCCTAGCATATTTTATTGAGAAGAGTCCAATTGAACTTAGCCCATGCATTCATGTCTCTAATTTGTGCCACAATAAACTGTGCATTAATCTTGACCATCTATCTTATGAAAGCAACTCCGTTAACAGTGCAAGAAAAGTATGTCAGGCTAATGGGGAATGCACTGACCTTAGAGGATTCAGAAGGTGTATTTTCTGAGGAGAAATGGTAAAGAATTGTTATGTTGGGTTGATTCGTTGTTGTTGTTTGTTAATACTTGTTAGTGCTAATACAACTGCTGTTAAAATTTCATTTTCCAATTTGTTTTATGATGACAGGCCATAGTTCTTGTGTTATTTTCTCTGTTGAAATCTCTAAGTGACATTGGTAGCTGTGTGCTAGCATCTGTTGTGACAGAATTGATGGTTATATAACCGGCATCTTTCACACTATCAAGAGTGTCGCGTAAGAGTGAACGTTCACTTGAGGCAATAGATTTGTCCCGAGCAGTATGTTGTTGTGCACTTTGCGCCGGTGTGATTACAGTCTCTCAGTTTACAGTGCTTATTAGCTACTGCGGCTGCAACTGGCAGTTCTTTACAAGTAGAATGATCTATAATTATGCCAACTCTCTTCACCGCCTTCTCAACTCCACCCTGAGGCAGCCTGGAGTACGAAACATCAACCTGCGTGTGAATGGTTGCAGTTTTTTCTAGTAACAGTGATGTTAGTTTTTGTAAGTATTGCTGATTTCCTATCATTTGCCTCTCATTTAAGACAGACACGTTATCACAGAGTGAGTTAAACTTTCTTTAAATAACTGTGAGGCTGGGCGCTTTAATGTCTAAACATGCCAATACCGGGGTTAACCCTTTCCCACACACAGACGCTCTCTGACGCAGAATATTTTTGAAAACAATGTGGCAAAAGGAGAAATTGCTCGAGATGAGCAATATCTTCCATTGCCACATTGTTTTAACTCTATTCAACAATTAAACTATTATATGTACAGAGTGTCAATATTTTTGCCGATATGTTTCCATAGTCATCTGCTGCAGATGTGTTGTGTGTCAAATAACATCAGTCTGTCAAGGATACATCATATAACCTAGTCTCTTTGTAATTTCTTCTATCTTTTATGATTCTAGATTTCTTTAATGCAAACGTTGTTCAGGTATCTGCAGAAGACGACTTTTGAAGCATGTTGGAACACAAAGAAATTAAACATAACCATGTCCAGGAAACGGATCCAATCGACACATACCAGCATTCCAAGCAAATTACTATTACTAGAACATTTTCACGTCTTTGACCCTTTTCCACATACAGACGCTTTCTGACGCCTTTGCAGCAGACGACAATTGAAAACAATGTGACAAAAGATGAAATTGCTCAAAATGATATTTTAACTTGATTAGGTAACAATGATTCATTTACAGACATTTTTCACACCCGTCTGCTGTAGTGGACAGTATAATGGAAAGGGACAAACAGCACCTGCCTGCCAATGACATAAACACATCATGTAACCCAATTTCTATGTAATTTCATCTTTTGTAATACGACCGACCTTTCACGGAATTAAACACACATGAGCCGAATCTAGCGATGTTTGCTCTTAGTGCACAGTCTCACTTTTGGCCAAAATGTTATATAGACATACAACAAATATGTAGCTGAAGACTTTGAAAATATGTGATGAACAAATTGGACCCAATAGCTGTACGCCAATGTGATCCAAAAGGATTCCACGTCGGAATGTCAATAAGGACCAAAGTCGCGTGACGCGGTTCATAATAAAGTAGAAATAGACTGCGTGTGCCTAGGCACGAGCAAATCTGTTACAAATTATAATAATGACTGTGACTTTCGGTAAGTTCGATAAGCAGGATCAACCTTAGAAACTGTGCGTCTACACAGGCTGATCTGAACCTTTGTTGAGGATTGATGTGGCTTCGTCAGGAGGCCCCGTCGGAGTATTTTTACGGTGGTGCGCATTATATGCACCTTAAAATAATTTTGCGTATGACACCTTTTTCATTTTTCGTATTAACTGTACTTGTTTTCATAGAAAACCTAAATTTAAAAAGAGCCGTATCCGTAACATCAGAATGACACTGAATTTATGAACGGTTTGACCATACCGTGCGCCTTTGTTGAGTACCTAGGTTTTATCGCTGGGTTTGACTTTGAGTGCGTATTACACCTGTATTATTATTCGTATTAGCTGATGTTTTCGTAAAAAACGTTTTTTTAAGGTAGGTTCATTTAAACGAAATATAGTCGTACAAATGTAAAATGACATAAACAGATATTCTTTTTTTTTAAAATCAATTCTTCTCTTTATACGGTTTCCATTTGTTTCTAGGTAAATATGTACGTACTTCTCGTCTTACTTATTACATAGGGCTAATTTGACTTCAAGCGTGTCTGCAGGAGACGACTTTTTAAGTTCGAGAAACATTTGAAAGATGGGGAGAGAGGAGATATTGCTAGGATTGAACATTTCCTCCATCTGCTTTAACAAAATATCGGAATATGTTTTGCAAGTATTGAGTAAATGTTTTACAATCAAAAACAGTTTGACTCTTTCCGACATAAAACTAATAAGCAGACGAGTTTGAAAACATGTTGGCCCAAACAAATGGAAAATGTCTATAATTAATAAAAAAAAAAGGCAAATCCCCAAATGAATATAATTGAAAAAAATAGTGACAAAAGAAGAAATTCTTCATCATGAGCAAATTCTCCTTTTGCCACAATGTTTTCAAAAATCGTCTGCTGCAGAGGCGTCATAATACGTCTATAAGTGAAGTTAGTGTTTTTTATAGTGTCACCACTATTGAAAGGTCCAGTAATTTCTGACGTATGAGACACCTTTGTCCAGAACATTTTTACTTCCCGAGTCTTAATTTGTGCAGGCACTACGCAGACTGGCTTTTGGTACCAGTGTAACGAAAACGTTCGGGATACGTTGCATTTGATATGCAAATTTACATCACCGTTTCGAAGTGATGGAGTTTAGGGTTAGATATATAAGACAAGTGGACCCCTTCAGGGTTGAGTATACTTTTCGCTGAAGGGATCTTCTGTGTCTTTAGCCCTGCACGTTACATTTGGTGGCAGCGGTGGGATGAAGACAACTGCCATACCAGAGTTGCCTTACCCACGGGTTTCCCAGGCCAAGACTCGGGACGAGTCTTCTCGGAGTGGGAAGTAGTGTAACGAAAACGTTCGGTATACGTTGCATTTGATATGCAAATTTACATCACCGTTTTGAAGTGATGGAGTTTAGGATTAGATATATAAGACAAGTGGACCCCTTCAGGGTTGAGTATACTTTTCGCTGAAGGGATCTTCTGTGTCTTTAGCCCTGCACGTTACACCATTATGTAACTAGCCGGTGGTTACCCAATCGATCATTCGAGAGCGGACTCCACTGTCATCACTTGGTTTCGAACCTTCGACCTGCCACTCCCGAATCGAATATCTTAACTAGTAGGCTATTGAATCGGTAGAAGGGAAAGGGTTAAGTGAAAACATTTTACAACTGGAGGTTACAAGATGGTAGATCTCACAAACATCTTTCCAGCCAACCGATTTCCGAACGTCTTTGACATTCTTGATTTGGTGTAAACACTATGTTATTATAATTATATTTGTACAAAGCACTGACATATTGTAAATAATATATTTAAGAATTGAGTAATTAAGATAATTTCCGCATTTGAGCCCATTTGAACGAAAGGTATACGTTCGCATTCCTAAACATTATAGATCCAGATTAAATTGAGTAGTCAGCTTGAATTCGCACTGTTTAAAAACAATCCTTAAATGTCTATTTACATATTATTTAGTCTTATTATTTGACAACTGTTTTCAAGTTTATATTCGCTAATCGGCATCTTGCCTTTGGTTATTTTTACAAATGGTATAAATGGTGATATGACCAAGACAAAAACGTTTATGCAGCAGACGACGAAACCACATAAAACCAAATGGGCTATAATTGCAATAGCAACCGATGATTGACAATTTGCAAATTATTCTGAAAGCTTTCCCTCAAACATTTTCCATTATGAAGACACCCTATGCAGCTGACGACTGTTAAAATCGCACACACACACACACACACACACACACACACACACACACACACACACACACACACACACACACACACACACACACACACACACACACACACACACACACACACACACACACACACACACACACACACACACACACACACACACACACACACACACACACACACACACACACACACACACACACACACACACACACACACACACACACACACACACACACACACACACACACACACACACACACACACACACACACACACACACACACACACACACACACACACACACACACACACACACACACACACACATACACACACACACACACACACACGCACACAAACGTATATATATAGACATACAGACAGACAGACAGACAGACGGACACACAGACAGACATATATACATAAACATAAAGACATAAACACAGATAGACATAAATGCAGATAGGCATACATTCAAAGACACATGAATACATGCAGATATACATACATACATACATAGTGATATACATACGTAATGATAGACATACATGATGATGTATATATATATCTATATAGGCCAGAAGTCGCTATAAGGCAGTCCTGCGTCCCTACCTTAAGAGAGTGGCTGTTAGTCCCGCCGTTCACCCGCACTTGCGGCGAAGTGCTCGCCTCAGCCCGGACACTCGCCCGATCCGTAGAAAGGGTAGGCAGGACGCTTAAGCTATCGCCTTTACGGGTCCAGCTGAAACGGTTTCGGGAAAAAAACGTAGTTTCCCGAGTTCCCTCTTTGTTGCATGTGCAGGTTTACTTTTGTTCTAGAAGTCGGACAGCGCGGACACTCGCCCGATCCGTAGAGTGCGTAGGCAGGACGCTTAAACTGTCGCTTTTACGGGTCAAGTTGAGACGGTTTCGGGAAAAGGAGCAGTTTCCCTATTTGCCTCTTTGTTGCATGTGCAGGGTCACTTTTGTTCTAGAAGTCGGCCAACGCGAACACTCGCCCGATCCGTAGAGTAGGTAGGCAGGACGCTTAAACTGTCACCTTTATCGGTCCAGCTGAGACGGTTTCGGGAAAAAACGCAGTTTCTCGATTTCCCTCTGTGTTGCATGTGCAGTGTCACTTTTTTTTCTAGAAGTCGGCCAGCTCGGACACTCGCCCGATCCGTAGAGTGCGTAGGCCGGACGCTTAAACTATCGCCTTTACGGGTCCAGCTGAGACGGTTTCGGGAAAAACGCAGTGTCCCGATTTCCATCTGTGTTGCATGTGCAGTGTCACTTTTGTTTTAGAAGTAGGCCAGCCCGGACACTCGCCCAATCCGTAGAGTGCGTAGACAGGACGCTTAAACTATCGCCTTTACGGGTCCAGCTGAGACGGTTTTGGGAAAAAACGCAGTGTCCCGATTTCCATCTTTGTTGCATGTGCAGTGTCACTTTTGTTCTGGAAATAGGCAGCCCGGACACTCGCCCGATCCGTAGAGTGTGCAGGCAGGACGCTTAAACAATCGCCTTTACGGGTCCAGCTGAGACGGTTTCGGGAAAAAACCGCAGTTTCCCGATTTCCCTCTTTGTTGCATGTGCAGGGTCACTTTTGTTCTAGAAGTCGGCCAGTGCGGACACTCGCCCGATCCGTAGAGTGGGTAGGACGCTTAAACTGTCGCCTTTAACGTTCCAGCTGAGACTGTTTCGGGAATAAACGCAGTTTCCCGAACGGCCTACCCCCCATCTGGGCGTTTTTGTGTCTCCACAATGGAGTGGAACAGCGTGTTCCTCATAGTACAGTCGATGTTATTCTCGCCGTTCACCCGCCACGCCTACGGCAAAGTGCTTGCCTCGTGTCTAGGCAGCACTCCGCTGCCGGCCCGGGAAAATGTGCACCGGACCCCGTATTTCCTATAAGGCATTCCCGACGTTAGAACCGAAGTGCTAGCCGTCTGTCAGGGCAGCAGCACTCGGCAGAATTGGGGGTACAACACAAAGCCAAAAAATGTTTTTGTGTCTCCACAATGGGGTGGAACAGCGTGTTTCGCATACGCGACAAGGCAGGTCCCGCAGTCTACCCGCGCTGACGGCGAAATGCTGAGCCTTGTTTTAGAATAAAAAATATTTCAATTTCTACGGAATTGACAGAACACAGTGAACTGAGGACATAGTTCCCACTGGTGCGAACATTCCACTGAGGATGTCGATCCAACTGAAGACACCAAACACACACCGGCTATTGAGAACGCGCACAATGTATACCTGCAATTGGGGACACGTGTTATTTTATCAAATACATCTTGTAATACCCCTTTCATAAAGAAAAAATATGCCGCAGAGAACTTTACATACATCTTGGAAAAAGATATAGAAAATCTCTAAAAATATAAGTATAAAAATTTAACAGAATAGTAAACATTGTGACAAACGGAGAATTGCTCGTTATAAGAAATTTCTTCTTTTGCCAATATGTTTCTCTCAAGTCGTCTGCTACAAATGCGTGAACATGCATATACAAGTCGGAAGGAGTCCACGCTATGTTAAGAACACGTTTTGCCAACTTTGCTATCACTATCTTTGGAATACTTTCAAAATTGTTGAAAACGGTGTTTAAGCCCAATTAATCAATTAATAATTTTTCCCGTTATTCTCTGATCATTTGATAAAATATCACCATCGTCCTAAAATATATGACGCTAAACTAATCGCGATTTGACTTGATCCGCGGTACATATTGCTTGTCGAATAGCTTCTGTAGATTTATGATTTCATGATTTAACCCTTCCCACATACAAACGTTTTTTGACGCCTCTGCAGCAGACAAAGTTTGATAATGGTGGCAAAAGAAAAAAATGCTCATAAAAACTTTCATTTAAAGAAAGTTTCCATAGTTTTGAATAAAAGTTTTCGAAATCGTCTGCTGCTGATTTGTCATATGTGGAAGTAATTGAAATCTAGTCGATTGGTTTTCTGTATGACCCGGCGGGGATCGATCCTGCACCGATGCGGAGAGGCAGAGAGAGGTCTCGGGCATATGGTGCACATTAATATGACATAGCGTGGCAGTGCATATTTAGTCATTATGTACACTGATGTTCGTACAGCACGGCCCGTTATGGTCGCTATGTGGGTTTCACTATCATAAAACATTTCAAATTTCATAATTATATACGATATCTAATTTCACCTCACTTTCAAAGTTCTTTTGGTCTGTTTCTCACTTACATTTATTCTGCAGCAGACGACTTCAAAATCGTCTTGGCAAAAACATTAAAAAATATTTTAAATAATAGCATAATCATTAAATAGGAAATAAGATTTGAAGATATTGTAGCAAATGGTGAAAGTGCTCATTATGAGCAATTTTACCTTTCAAATGTCGTCTGATGCGGTTAAGTGTACACCAAATTGTGTCTTCAGGTGGGAAATGGATATTCGGAGTATTATTGCATAATCATAAATAACTCTTTTCATTCGTGTATAAAGGTTCACAAAGGGAACCATAATATATACAATTTTCTCATCTTATCATGTCTCTTTTTCTAATTGTGTTCAAGTAGAGAATGCTAACTGCAGTTATGCAGTTATGCAAGATGTTATCAAACGGTTTTAAACTCGACATATCAGTAAATCCATCCATCTTTTTTCTTGGGAACTTAATTTTCTATTGACCATTCATTTCTTAGATATTTGTACACATATTTAACTTGTGTTTTAGGGTAAAGAGATTCTTTTCAGTGAAATGAGTTTGAAAAATAATCTAGATATTGGGTGATTTAAATGATAAAAGATGGTTTTAAATTATTCTTTAGTGATGAATTCACCATGCTATGAATAAATCAAATTTTCTAAAGATGCATACATTTTGTCATTTTGATTTATAAAATGTTTATAAATTCAAAAGGTTTTAGATGATTTAACTCTTTCAGCGCAAATGGCAATAAAGTAGTTTTGTCTCACATGAAAACAGCATTGAGTTATCAAAATATTCCAAATTTCTTAAAACATGAACACTTGAGTCGCCCGATCTTGAACATGGACTAGTCCATCAGTTATTTGGAAAGACCCCGCTGAATAAGTTAAAACGTACATTTATGGATAAGTCTGTATTTATCCTGTCGTTTTATCATGTTAAAGGTTGAGTAGGAAAGTTTTAGTTGAATTGTGTAACCAAGGGAAAATGCATTTCGAAGTTTAACATTACTGTGCGATCAGTGAAAATGACCTATGGCTAACGCTTTGGCCAAGCATATCAAACAGGTATACAAACCAAATCATAATATTATTGAAGGACATTTTGAAAAGCATATACATGTACTAGAAAGCCTTGATTTAGATCAACGTCAATCTACATCCCAAAACTCACAACCTAGTAATGGACAGCCCCTTTGAAACAATAGAAATCACAAAGCAAATAAAAACCCTTAAGAAGGAAAAATCGGTAATGAAAAAAAGTCCAGTAAAATCAGAAGCAAAATGACCGAAAAAAAGTCCTATGGGGTTGAGATTTAATATGCGAAAAATAGTAAGATTGTACTGAATTCTCGCTTTTTTATCTCTTATGATGTGTTCGAACGTGTAACCTATAACGCTTTAACACGTATTAGGAGCTCAATAATATATATAGGTTACGAAATGAAAGGATTAAAATGTTTTAAGCAGATTTGAGGAATGAGTGCGTCCCATATCTTAAAATGTTACGTTTTCGACTGATAATCAAAGGTGTTCTTTGTCTAAACAAAAAAAAACTTGTTCAAGATAGCACCTATTAGACTTTCAAAGATATTGCACTGTTGCAAATTATATTGAGCAATATTAAGAGCTCAATAAGATATAGGTTACAAAACGCCCAAAACTCTTTCGGGTACGAAACAGCCGATATATTTTCGGGTATGAAACAACCAATTTATTTTCGGGTACGAAACAGCCAATATATGTTTGGTACGAAACAACCAATTTATTTTGGGATAGGAAACATCCAATTTGTTTTTGGGTGCTTATTATGATGCTAAATCATTGTTTATATTGTTTTTTTTCTGTACTTAATAAATACACTAAATGAAATTGAGAACCCTCAATATATATATCCCTTTAAACCTTCGTGTCGTTTACTATAATTAAGTACAATAACTTAGTAACATCAAACACATTTTCTGATAATTAACACAAACAAAGTGCTGGAAATTGAGTCTGTAGACTGTAAGAGGCGATTTTCAAAAAAATAAATCGAAGGAAGGGGAAACTCCTCCGGTAAACACCCCTTTCGCAGCCCCAATGTTCAATACCTTCCTACGCGCCTGTTTGGCTAAACATTATTAAATTAAAAAGCATGGACAGAATTTTAGAATGTCTATTTGACTATCTATTAGTCATGATAAAGAGTGACTCTTATCATGACTTATACCCTGAGTCCAAGGACACATTACTGATAATTTCTAGAGAAAACCCCATGTGTTTTCTTTTCTTTTTTGTTTACCTGCTCAAAATACTGAATTTCGCGAACCATATAGTTTCATAAAATAATCAATGACTTTCTAACAAACAATTATTTTATCCAACTGGTCAGTCATACATTACTGTTCTGTTACTCATACTATACATTATTTACATGTGAATCTTAAAAGCAAAAGATATTCTTCTTTTATTAAGTGGAGATATTTTCCATGTTGAATAATCATTACTGTACAGAAATCGCAGTCCTTAAATTTTCTTAGAAAAGTTGTACAAGTATGGTCGCGAAAATACATGACATATTTTATTTATCACGAATTATTAAAAATCCATTTCTTACATAATCATGATTGTACATTTATCGGATTTATTGCAACTTAATCACACATAATTTGTACAAATAGATGCAACTTATAACGTAGCCTATTTGAAAATCAAGATTGCTTACGATGCTGTCTGGTGTTTACCGCCAAATGAGGCAACGAGTACGAAACGAAAAATATGGCGATTTTCATAATCAACACACACGACCGACACACCCGACCATTGACACCTCCGACTAAGGCCGAATTTGTTTTTTTATTTTTATTTACGTTTTAGCCCAAAACGAGCATTTTAAGAGTAATTTATATTTTTGTCAAATGAGGACGTCCTCACTTGTCCGAAATGTTCTCAGTCGCTGCTGTTATTTCTAAGAAATGTCCTCAGTTGACGTTCTGTACACACGCACACACACGCACGCACACACACACACACACACACACACACACACACACACACACACACACACACACACACACACACACACACACACTCACACACACTGCCATTCAGTCAGAGGACTTTCATATTATACAATCTGAGCGAGGACAGTGTATATTTTGTCTATGTATAGTATCTTTAGGAAGACGTATAAAACACAAACGCAGTGTGTTTCCATCTGAGCGAGGAGAGTGTCAATTTTGTCTATGTATAACATCTTTAGGAAAACATATTAATTACACACAAGAGTTTTCCATCTGATGAGGACAACTGCTTATTACGATAAATGCATTTGAAAGTTGTAAGCTTAACATCTTTAGGAAAACATATTAATTACACACAAGAGTTTTCCATCTGATGAGGACAACTGCTTATTACGATAAATGCATTTGAAAGTTGTAAGCTTAACATCTTGACTGGATACTACTCTATGTAGGTAATATATTTTTATCTACATAGGTTTCCCATTTTAATGCCAAATTGGATTCAAAGTCGTCTGCTGCAATTTTGTTTCATGTTGGAAGAGGGTAACCATTGCAGATAAATGGGGAAAAAAACTTGATACTGATCAGCAAATGGATTTCCAATCGCCATATGGAATTGAGTTAGCTCAAGTAGATCCTTAAAACCTCTTGATTTGAGGACAAGTACATCCCTCGGATCTAGAGCGCTGCCGCTGTGACAGAGAGCAGCCTTATTCCAACAAAGAAGAAATCTACGACAGATGATGTCGAAAACATCTGGCGTACAATATGGTAAACCTCCAGCAAAGATATTTTGATTATAGAATAGAGTTTTAAACATTGTGACAAAAAATGCTCAGTTTCAGCAGTTTCTCCATTTGCCACATCACTTTTAAAAATCGTCTGCTGCAGAGGCGCCAGAAAGCGTCTATATGTGGGAAATGATAAATTAAATGCAGAAAGGCGTCCTATCGACCAGTGGTTGGTAATACGATTTCACAAAAAGAAATGTATTTTCGTTTAGCAGTTTTCATATCATTTGCAAATACACCTTAGCCAAAAACCTGTACGTAGTAGCTGCATAACAATAAAACAGCCACAGGATATATTTCAGAAATCTGCAAGCAGACGACATTTGAAACAGGTAGACAAAAGAGAAATATTTTACATAATCTAGACTAGGTAAAGGACCCGAGAGTGATATATATATATCAGCGTATTAATGTTCACCACTCTGTCAGCACCGAATGTTATAAAAAAGACTATTCCATGTTCAATATCGGACGATAGCATTTTTCAAGTATCAACAGCTGAACACTGTTTCCATAACTATAATTTAAAAACGGACTCTAGAAATGTTGAGTTAATTACGTTTTCCATATATTCTTTCACAGATTTAATTCAGAATGACAAAAAAGGTATTTTAATGTTTAGTAACTTAATAAACACCTTAGGTAAAACTGAATGTAATTATCTAAATGCAGTGAAGACGTGTTTTTATACAGACGTGAAACCGTCGTTTTATTGGGCTTAGAAGCTGTTTTCAACATTATTCCAGTTATACCGCGGCGACAGTTCACATATTTATGATCCCTGGGCAAACAAACAAGTACTAGGCTAGGAAATGTGCCTTGCGCAAAGGCAACTACCGACGCTTAACCAGTTGGCCACGGCTGATTCCTTATAAACATATACGGCAAGCCTGAATGTTATTATCTGAACACATTGGAGATTTGTTTTTTTATACAGACGTGAAACCATCGTGGATTATGGAGAACTTGTTCATCTAGACCAAAATCTCGTGTTTTATAATACCGCCTGCTGTAGACACATTAATTTACGACTATTTAAAGGCAAGGGTAAACCCTTTCCCACACACAGACGCTCTCTGACGCCTCTGCAGCAGAAGATTTTTGAAAATATTGTGGCAATAGGACAAATTCATCGAGATGAGCAATATCTCCCATTGGCATATTGTTTTAACTCTATTCAACAATTATACTATTATATGTACAGAGTGTCAATATGTCTGCTGCAGATGTGCAGTGTGTGGGTAAGGGTCAAATAACATCAGTCTGTCAAGGATACATCGTATAACACAGTCTCTTTGTAATTTCTTCTATCTTATATGGCTCTGGCTTTCTTAAATGCAGACTTTGTTCAGGTATCTGCAGTAGAAGACTTTTGAAACATGCCGGAACAAAAAGAAATTAAACATAATCATGTCCAGGAAACGGTTTCGACAGTGACAAATACCAGCATTCTAAGAAAATGACCATAACTAGAATGTTATCACGGCTTTAACCCTTTCCACATACAAACGCTTTCTGACGCATTTGCAGCAGACGACAATTGAAAACAATGTAACAAAAGATAAAATTGCTCAAAACGAGCAATTTCTCCTTTTCCCACAATATTTCAACTTGACTAGGGAACAATGTGGGTTTTTTTTGACACTTTTCACACCCGTATGCTGTAGACACGGCAGTTGTGGACAGTTTAATGGAAAGGGACAAACAGCGCCTGCCTGCCTGCCAAGGACATAAACACATCCTGTAACCCAATCTCTATGTAATTTCATCTATGTAAAACGGCCGACTTGTCACGTAGTTAAACACACATGAGCCGTATCTAGCGATATTAGCTCCTAGTCTCACCAGTGACTTCACTTTTGGCCAAAATGTTATATAGATATACAACCTTTCCCACATACAACACATATGTAGCTGTAGACCCACTAGCTGTACGCCAATGTGATCTAAAAGGATTCCAAGTCGAAATGTCAATAAGGTCCAAAGTCGCCTGACGCGGTTCATAATAAAGTAGAAATAGACTGCATGTGCATAGGCACGGGAAAATATGTTATAAGTTATAATTATAACTGTGACTTTCGGTAAGTTCGGTAATACGGATTAACCTTAGAAACGTCTTATAACGTTAACGCCAAATCCGTCGATTGTCCATTATAAACGTAAACTGTCTGATCGAACTCTCCGTCTACACAGGCTGATCTGAGCCTTTGTTGAGGATTGATGTGGTTTCGTCAGGATGGCCCGTCGGAGTATTTTTACATTGGTGCGCATTATATGCACCTTTAAATAATGTTGCGTACTAAACCTTTATCCTTATTCGTATTAATTGAAGTTGTTTTCATAGAAAATCTTAATTAAACAAAGTATGTCCGAAAAAGGAGAATGACACTGAAATATGAACGGTTTGAGCATACCGTGCGCCTTTGTTGAGCACCGAGGTGTTTTCGCTGGGTTGACTTTGGGGGCGTATTACACATGTATCATTATTCTTATTAGCTGCAGAAACCGTTTATTTAAGGTAGCTTCATTGAAAGGAAATATAGTCGTTTCCGAAACATGAGAATGACAAATTTGAAATGACATACACAAATATTCTTTTTTCTTAGAAGCATGTCGTCCTTTTTATACGGTATTCATTTGTTTCTAGGTAAAAACATAAGTACTTATCGTCTTACTTATTACATAGGTCTGATTTAACTTCAAGCGTGTCTACAGCAGACGACGTTTTAAGTTCGGGAAACATTGGAAGTTGGGGAGAGAGGAGATATTGCTATGATTGAACATTTGCTCCATTTACAAAAGTGTTTTCTACTAACGTATGAAACGTGTTTCTTTCCTACGACATTCCCTCTAATTTATTATTAGGATGTTTCAGACGTTTAAAACGAATACAAAGGTAAAACATCATCATTGATGCCGCGGCGTCAGTATGGGATAGGTTTTAATTTTGTACCATGGGGTGACGTAATGGAAAAAGGAGAAACCAATGTTAGTATTGTTAAAAAAACCTCTGTTGTTTGTTTGAAAAAAAAAAAAGCCTTTATGGATCAATAAATTGTATAAAATGATTTAAGACACAAACAGATACAAAATAGGCATGTCTTCTACCGTTATTACAAAACTTTAGACACATCTAATGGGTATTTAATAACTTTCCTTTAACTTCCTAGGCTACGCTTTTTTTATAGTTTGGTTTATGGAGTGCTTGTATTTGTCCGATAAATAGGTTACGTTGAAAGGTAGCGAATTGTCCTTGACGAATGGTGTATGGAGTTTACATCAAAGCTCAGAAAAAAGTTTCTGGATATGTTTTTGCCTATTTACAATATTGAGATTTTTAAATAAATGGATAATCTTTAAAGAAAAATCAAATATGATTCATTTTAATTACTACATATTACAGTATAATTCTAGAAACTGTAAAAACAACGTTAACCCAACTATGCAATAGGCATGGCCGTAACGTGACCCGTTCTATTAGTAAATGCAGCATGTCATCGCTTGGCGATTTTTGTCATTCTTATTGAATAGACGACAAGGTGTTATCGGTTCCCATAGAGTATTTAATAGCCAATCTCTGTAAGCATTTTCACTCCCATATAGGGAGTGTGACACGCATGGTCACGGATTTTGTTTGTTCAAACTTCACACATTTTCTCAATTTGATGAAAGAAATGGAAAATGGCAAAAAAAAACTTTGCTATAGACTTTGGTTGCCATAGCAACCGGCTCTCGTTTTTTATAGGACTGATTTCAATGGGAAATTCACTAAATTTTCCAATCAGATTTTAGCATAAATGAAGATATATATGCAAAAGTTCATATTTTCTACCAAAAGTCATCATTTGATGAAGGAAATTAAGTAGAAAACAATTGATTATCAAATTGTTAAATGTGGTCCCAAACCCTTCTTTGCAAATGGTGTTTTTTACGGGAAAAAAGAACACTTTTTTGCCATTTTTTGAATGGTTATAACAATTATATGCGTTCATATGAGTACAAATGAACAATGGATGCATGAAGGTCAACATCTCTTCTCACAAGAAAAGTAAAAAAGCTATGGGGAACAGTGCTTCTAAAATTAGTTACCATGGATACAAAATGTATCATTTTAAGCTTTAAAAAAAAAAAAAAAAAAAGATATATGTTTATTTAAATATTGCCAGCATGTGGGTTAAACAAAATGGAATCATATTTTCTACCAAAAGTCATCATTTGATGAAGAAAATTAAGTAGAAAACAATTGATTATTAAATTGTTAAATGTGGTCCCAAACCCTTCTTTGCAAATGGCTTTTTTTTACGGAAAAAAAGAACATTTTTTTGCCATTTTTTAATGGTTATTAAAATTTAATGCGGCCATATGAATACAAATGAACAATGGATACATGAAGGTCAACATCTCTTCTCACAAGAAATGAAAAAAGCTATGGGGAACAGTGCTTCTAAAATTAGTTACCATGGATACAAAATGTATCATTTTAAGCTTTAAAAAAGAAAAAAAAAAAAAAAATATATGTTTATTTAAATATTGCCAGCATGTGGGTTAAACAAAATGGAATCATATTTTCTACAAAAAGTCATCAATTTAAAATACCTTATCACCAAAAAATACAAATTACCTCCCTTAGTTATTTAGAAAAAATAGAAAAACATGAATTACCTCTCTTGGAATTTTAGATTTTTGTTTTATTGGGGCTTTGAGCCATTTTAACATTATTTTAGTAATATCACAGCATCAATTCACTTGTTTGTGATCCCTGGGTAAACAAACCAGTACTATGCGAGGAAATGTACCTTGCCCAAAGGTACTCCACCATAATTGGTGCAGGGCACTTTTGGATCGAACCTGTGACTCTATAGGTTCATAATCACTGCTGAACATTCGAACCTATACATGAACATAAAATTATCAGATGTATAACCAATGACTTTCCTAATACCATTTTACTTCATCTATTTTGTAGGTTTATGACAAAGTTTAAGACATGTCAAATATGTTCAAAGTCTTCTGCTGAAGAATTGTCGTATGAGGGAAAGGGTTAAACCCTTCAATTTTGTTTGTATACGTTTGCTATACCTGTAATATCAAATATTGAAATCCTGTCTGCTTGCACGGGTTATTTAAATGTACTGAACTGCATCTGCTTCATTTAAGTCATGATTCAAAATCATGCGCGGCGTCTTTGATGCTTTGCATCAAAATTCTTCTTGTACTAAATTTGAACAAGTCAGCAATCAAGCACGAGATTACTGGAAAAGCCTGCTTGAACAAAATATCGCGATATGCTTTGCAGGTATTGTGTATTTTTTTTCAATCAAAAATATTTTGACTCTTTCCGACATACAACTAATCAGCAGCAGACGAGTTTGAAAACATATTGGCACCCAAAAATGGAAAATGTGTATAATTAAAAAAAACCAAAGACAACCCCCAATTGAATATTATTGGAAAAAATAGTGGCAAAAGAAGAAAGTGTTCATCATGAGCAATTTCTCCTTTTTTCAGAATGTTTTCAAAAATCTTCTGCTGCAGAGGAGTCATAATACGTCTAGAAGTTAAGTTAGTGTTTTTTATAGTGTCACCACTATTGAAAGGTCCGGTTATTTCTGATTTATGAGACACCGCGCAGATAGGCTTTTGGTACCATTATGAAACTAGCCGGCGGCTACCCAACCGACCCTTCCAGAACGGATCCCACAGTCATCACTTTATTTCGACCCATCGACCTGCTACTCCCGAATCGAATATCTTAACCAGTAGGCTATCGAATCGGTAGAAGGGAAAGGGTTAAGTAAAACCATGTTACAGCTGGAGGTTATAAGATGGTAGATCTAACAAATATCTTTTCAGCCCACCGATTTCCGAACATCCTTGACATTCTTCATTTGGGGTAAATACTATGTTATTGTATTTATATTTGTACAAAGCACTACGTTCGCATTCCTGAACAGAATAGATCCAAATTAAATTGAGAAGTCAGCTTGAATTCGCACAGTTTCAAAATAGCCTTAAATGTATATCTACATATTATTTAGTCATAGGTGCATAATTTGACACGTTGATATTGTTTCAAGTTTATATTCGCTAATCGGCATCGTTGAACATTTACAAATGGTATAAATGGTGATATGATTAAGACACAAACGTTTTGCATTTAACGTTTATGCAGCAGACGACGGACCCACATACAACTACCTAGTAGTTCTTACTGCAATTCAATAATATATTTCGAGACAAAGGTATAAACAATAAATGCAATAGCAACCGATGATTGAAAATGACATTGTGCAAATTATTCTGAAAGCTTTTCCCTCAAACATTTCCATGATGAAGACAACATGTAATGTGACACCCTATGCGCTGACGACTGTTAAAATCAGACACACACACGCACACACCATGCGCGCACACACACGTACACATACACGCACGTACACATACACACACGTACACATACACACACGTACACATACACGCGTGCACACACACGCACGTACACATGCGCGCACACACACGCACGCACGCGTACACACAGACGTGTTCATACATGAAACCGCTACATGTGAAATAACACCGGAAATGGCTACAGTGCTTTCAGGAGGTTTATAGAGAAAAATAACGCATTTTAACGTAAAATTGAATACAGAAACGTATCTAGGGGTCAAAACGTATGAATCCTTACTTTGAAATTGCACCTGAAAATCACTACAGTGTCACGTGATCAATCTGACGCACATTGGAAATCGGTTACATGCAAGCCACTACCAGTTCTAAACACACAGGCTATCCATTACCGGTTCGAACACACGTGCAGTTTAACTTACTTCCGCTGTTCGAACACACACGCATTCCACTACTACAAGGCGTAGTCGTTATACAATTGTGACGAATCGTTAGTAATTCGACCAAAAAATTAATTGCCACAAAGTAAGAGTAAAATGTGCGAGCCTGACCACATAATCAAGTGTTTAAAATTCAGACGCACACCGGCAACCCAAACCTTTAGCCAGGATTTTTTTGTAGTGATAGTGACGAGAAAAACATGTCTGTTTGCATTGTTTGACAATCAACTACATTACTTAAGTTAGTGGGTTGCCAAAGGTAGTGGTCGTCTGGTGTGCATCCATGTTCAGATAGTTGGCTTCGAGATTAACCCACAATCACACTCAACATTTAGAGAGAGATAGAGAGAGAGGAAGAGAGAGAGGAAGAGGAGGAGAGAGAAGAGAGAGAGAGAGAGAGGAGATGAGAGAGAGAGAGAGAGAGGAGGGAGTAGAGGGAGAGAGAGAGAGAAGAGAAGAGAGAGGAAGAGAGGGAGAGAGAGAGAGAGAGGGAGGAAGAGGAGAGATAGGAGGGAGAGAGAAGAGACACACACACACACACACACACACCACAAAGAGAGAGACAGAGAGAGGACAGAGTAGAGACAGGGGGAGGCGAGAGGAGAGAGCAAAAAGGAAGAGAGAGAGGGGGAGCGAGAGAGAGAGGGGAGCGAGAGGAGCGGAGAGAGAGAGTGCGAAGGGAGAGGAGGAGAGCGAGAGAGAGAGAATAGAGAGAGGAGAGGCGAGAGAGAGAGAAAGATAGAGAGATAAAGAGAGAGAGGAGAGAGAGCGATCGAGCGGAGTGGAGCGGGGGCCGGAGAGAGAGGAGGCAGAGAAAGAGAGACACACAGAGGAAAGACAAAGATACAAAGAGGATCGAGATAAAAAGATTAGTGAGCAAAACAAATATATAAAGATAGGAAAAGAGAAAGACAGGACAGGACAGACAGATACAGAGAGGCAAGGACGAGATATTGATTACAGTTACAAGAAGAGAGAGAGAGGAGGAGGAGAGAGAGAGAGAGGGAAAGGAGAGAAAATAGACAGACAGACTTACAGAGAGCAAGAGGCGAGATAGATACAGAGAAAGAAAGAGGAGAGAGAGGAGAGAGAGGAAAGAGAGAAAATGTGTCAAGGAGAGAGGAAGGATAGAGAGAGAAAGAGAGGCATATATATATAGAGAGAGAGGGAGCGGGACAGGAGAGAGACACGCAGTTAGATCGAAATTGATAACAATGGGAGAGAGAGAGAGAGAGAGGGGAGAACGATAGAGAAACAATATATATATATATATAGAAATACAGAGAGACACACCACACACACACACACACATATATATAAATATATATTAGAGAGAGAGAGACAGAGAGAGAGACAGAGAGGAGAGAGAGAGAGATAGAGAGAGAGAGAGGAGAGAGAGAGAGAGAGGAGAGAGGAAGAGAGGAGAGGAGAGAGAGAGAGAGAGAGAAAGAGAGTGAGAGTGAGAGAGAGAGACACAGAGAGAGAGAGAGAGAGAGAGACACACACACACCACACACACACACACACACACAACACAACACACACACACACACAAAGAGAGAGACAGATAGAACAAACAGATAAGACGACAGAGAGAGACAGAGATGAGAGACCAGACAGAGACAAGATACCGAGAGAC